>JAREIK010000898.1:0-34581 GCA_029783825.1 Sapria himalayana | reverse complement strand
TATAGATAAATAAAAAGATAAATAGATATAATTATATCCCAATTTTCTATGCACATCGAAAATTGATAGATAAACAAATATATTGGCACATAAAAATAAAAATTCATAGAGATATAATAGATAGTGAAAGATAGATTTATAGACATATGATACACTAATTATAAGATAGATAGATTGTTTGATTGATAGACAAATAGATAGTAGATAGACAGAAAATAGATTTACATATTTTATACAGTTAGATAGATGGATAGATAATAGAGAGATACTCAAATAGATAGACAGTATATAAATAAATAGATAGATAGATAGATAGGCAAATAGATTTACATATATATACATAGTTGATAGAAGATAGATAAAAGATAAATACTCAAATAGATAGACATATATAAATAATAGATAGAAGAGAGAGACGAGAGAGAGAGAGAGAGTTAGATAGATAGATATAAATAGACAAATAGATAGACAAATAGATAGACAAATAGATAGACAGATAAATAGACAAATAGATAGCTACATAAATATATAGAAGAAAGTATAATGATAGTTAGATAGATATATAAGAGAGAGACAGATAGATTGAAAAATAGATTGATAGAAATAAAGATTGAAAGATATACATATTAATATACATATAGATAGATTGATAAACAAATATATAGATAGATAGATAAAAAGATAGATTAGACATATAACTGATAAATATATTGGCAGATAGTGAGAAAAATAGATAGATAGATAAATTTTATAATAGATAGATAGATATATAGATAGACTTATAGATATGAAATTCGATGGATATATTGAGAGATAGGCAAATAGATAGATAGATAGATATGTAGATAGAAAGATATATAGATAGATAGATAGTAATATATATGGATAGACAACTAGATAAATAGATAGACAAATAGATATATAGATAGATAACAAAGATATATAGATAGATCAATAGTTTATTCAGATATATCTAGTAGATAGATAAATAATTATATAGGTTAATAGAATGAAAAATACAAAAGAATATAAATCAGATAGATTGATAAATAAATTGATATACAGAGAGATAGAAAGATTGAAAGAAAGATTGATAGATAGTTTGTAAGATAGATTGTAGACATATTGATAGACTGATTTAAAGATAGATAGATTTTTTGATTCATAGACAAACAGATAGATAGATTGATAGACAGATAGATTGATAGATTATTAGATAAATAGATAAATAGATATATAGACAGATAAATAGACAAATAGATAAACCTATATAATGATTGATAGGTACAAATATAAATAGATAGAGAGGTAGATATATATATATATAGAAAGATAGATATATAGATAGACTGATAAATAGATAGATAAATCGATATATAGATAGGTAGATAGATATATTAAAGGATAGATAGACTAATAGATAGATAGATAGACAAATTGATAAATAGAAATATAGATAGATAACCAGATAAAAGGAAAGATAGATATACAAGTAGATAGATAGATAGATATACATATAGAGAGATAGATAGATATTTAAATTAAAAGAGAGATAGATAAACAAATAGATAGACATATAGATAGATAGATTTATAGAAAGATTGATAGACAAATTGATTTTCAGATAGATAGATAGATAGATTGATAGTTTGATAGGTTTGATTGATTGTCAGGTTGATAGATAGATTGATATACAAATTGACACACAAATTTATAGACACATAAATAGAAAGATTGATAGAAAGATAGATAAATAACTAGTTAGATAGATAGATATACATATAGATAGTTATATAGATTGAGAGTTAGATTATTAGACAAATAGATCGAAAAATTATTAGATAGATATATAGAGAAATAGATAGACAGATTGATATATAGATTTATAGAAGGATAGATAAATAACTAGTTAGATAGATAGATATACATATAGATAGTTATATAGATTGAGAGTTAGATTATTAGACAAATAGATCGAAAAATTATTAGATAGATATATAGAGAAATAGATAGACAGATTGATATATAGATTTATAGAAGGATAGATAAAAAGATACATAGACTGACTTATAGAAATAATGATAGACAGATAGATAGATTTATTGATAGATAGATTGATATACAGATTAATAGAAAGATAGATTAAATGATTCATAGATAAATAAAGAGATAGATAGATAGATAGGTAGAAAGATAAATAGATAGATAGATCAAGAGATTATTTGTTAGATAGATAGACATTTATATAGACTAATTATAGAAAGTCAGATAAATAGATAGATAGATAGTTAGACAGATAGAAAGAAAGATAGATAGACAAATAAATAGATATATAGATAGATAAACAAATTGATATACAGATAGATAAAAATATAGATAGATAGTTCGATAGATAGAAAGATAGATATATAGATAGATAAATAGATAAATAAAAAGATTGATAGATAGCTATATATATATAGATATATATATATATATATAGATAGACATATAGAAAGAAAGATAGATTATTATATATATATTGACATATAGAATAATAGATAGACAGATATATATATGTATATATATATATATAGACAATTAGTTAGATAAATAAATAGATAGAAAGTTATACAGATATAGATAGATAAATAGACAGATAGATTTATAGATAGATAGATAAAAAGACATATAGATATATAGATAGTTAGACAGACAAAGAGACATATAGATAGATAGGCAAATAGATAGATAGATAGATAGACTGACATATTGATAGAAAGATTGACAAATAGAAAGATAGATAGATAGCTATATAGATAGATAGAAAATTGGATATAGAGATAAATAGATTGATAGATAGGTAGGTAGGAAGGTAGAAGATAGATGGGTAGAAAGACATATAGCAAGACATATAGATTAACAGATAGATAGATATGTATTTAGATAGACAAATAAAAATACAAATACATTAATAGTTAAATAGATAGATTTAAATATAGATTGATATATAGATAGATAGATAGATAAATTGATAGAATGATTGAAAGATAGATTGATATCTATATTGATAGATTGATTGATCAATAGATTAATAAAGAGATAGATTGATTGATTGTTAGGTAGATTGATTGATTAATAGATAGAAATACAGATGGATAGATAGATATATCAACAAATTATTTGATAGATACATAGTTGGAAAGATAGATATATCGATAGATAGACATATAGATAGATAAAAAATAGATAGATAAATAGACATATAGATAGACAAGTAGATAGACATATAGATAGACATATAGATAGAAAGAAAGACAGACCGATGGATTGAAAAATATATAGACAGACATACATACAGATAGATAGATATATATATATATATATATATATGTATATATATATATATATATATATAGATAAACAAGTAGATAGACAGAAAGATAAATAAATAGGTAGAGAAATAGATAAACAAATAGAAAGATATATAGATAGACAAATAGATAAACAAATAGATAGACAGATAGATTGATAGAGAGTGAGATAGTTAAATAGACAAATAGTTAGTCAAAAATATAGATAGACATATAGACAGATAGATAGAAAGATAGATATATATATAGATTGATAGATAGATATATATATATATAGATAGATAGATAGATAGATATATAGATATTTAAATAGGCAAGAATTCAAGTAATGAGGTAGGAAGAAAAGCAGGCAGATAGATAAACAAATAAATAGATAGATAGACAGTTAAACAGATAGAAAGATAGATAGATAAATAGACAAAAAGACACAAAGTCAGACAGATAGATAGATTGATAGATTGATAAACAGATAGATTGATAGATAAATAGACAAACATATAGATAGATAGATAAATAGTTAGATAAATAAAAAGAAAGATAGATAGCCAGATAGATAGATAGATAGATAGATATATAGACAAATATGTAGATATATAGATATATAAGGAGATTAAAAGATAGACATATAGAATGACTGATATAATGATTGATAGACATATTGATAGGCAGACTTATAGATAAATATTTAGATATATAGATAGATAGATTGAAAGAAAAAAAGAAAGATATATAGATAGATATATAGATAGATAGATATATAGATATACAAATAGATATTTAGATTAGTAGGCTTATAGATAGAGATATTATTAGATAGATTGATTGATAAATAGATAAACAAATATATAGACATAGTTTCACATATATATAGATAGATAGATAGATAGACAAATAGATATACAAATAGATAGACATATAGAAAATATAGATAGATAGATAGAAACATAGACAGATAGATTGATAGATTGATATAAAGATAGATAGATAGATTGTCTGACTAATAGATAGATTGATATATAGATAAATAGATAGATAAATAGATTATTAGATAGATAGAAATAAGGATAGATGGTTGATGGATAGACAGATAAAGAGACAAATAGAAAGTCAAATTGATAAACAAATAGAAAGATATTTAGATAGATATTTAGATGGGAAAATATATACACTGATAGATAGATAGAAATATAGTCGGATAAATAGATAGACAGACATACAGACAGATAAATAGATAGATAGATAGGTAGTTAGATATATAGATAGATAGATTTATAGACAAACAGACAAATATTCATATAGATAGACTAATATATAAAGATATTAATAGACAAATAGATAGATAAATAAACAAATATATGGATAGATAGATATACATAAACATAGATAGATAGATAAACAGTTAAATATTTAGATAGATAAACAGATAGATACATAGTTATATAGATAGATAGATAGACAGACAAACATATAGATAGCTAGATAGACCGACAGATAGACAGGTAGAAAGACTAACATATAAATAGTAGACAGACAGATAGTTAGTTAGACATATAGATAGATATATAGATAGATAGATATATATATATATATAGATATATTAATTTATAGATAGATAGACAAATAGATAGACTAGTAGATACATAGATAGATATACAGATAGATAGAATAATAGATAAATAGATAGATAGATATTTAGATAGACAAATAGATAGATAGATAGTTAGAAAATAGATAGAATGATATATAGAAAAACTTATAGATTGAAATATAGATAGATAGATAAATAGAAAGATAGATAAACAAATAGAAAGATAGACATACATATAGATAGAAAGATATATAGATAGATAGACAGATAAATAGATAGAAAAATAGATGGATTGATAAATAGATAAATAGATAGATAGATAGATTGATAGATAGATTGATAGATAGGCATATTGATAGACAAGTAGGTAGATAGATCGATAGATAGAGAGACATATGGATAGATAGATAGATAGATAAATAGACAGATAGAAAGATAAATATATATACACATAGATACAAATATAGATTCACATATAGTTATATATAACAATAAAGATAGATATATAGATAGATTGATAGATTGATTATTTGATTGATTGTTTGATAGATAGACATATAGATAGAATTACAAATTGTTCGATAGATGGACAGATAGATCAATATGTTTATTGATAGAATGACTGATAGATAGATACACATATATATATATATATATATAGATATATATGAAGAAGGATAGATAGATTACTAGATTGATAGATAGACACATTGATTGATATATTGATAGATTTATAGATAGAAAGATTGATATACAATTAGATAGATAGATAAATAGATAGATATATTAACGAAAAGATAGATAGACAGATTGATAGATAGACAGATTGATAGATTGATAGATAGACAGATTGATTGATTGATTGATTGATACATAATTAGATGATAGAAAGATAGACAGATCAATAAACAAATAAATAGATAGATAGATACATAGATCGATAAATAATTAGATTGACATATGGATAAATAGATGATATAAAAATAGATAGATTGATAGATAAATAGAAAGTCACATAGTTAGACACATAGATAGACACATAGATAGGCACATATATAGACATATTGAAAGATCGATAGATAGACCCCAATCTTATTAGTTTTAAAAAATCACTAGCTAATTAGTTATCTAAAGATTTTTTTTTATAATTATATATTAATAGCAAGCGATTAGTCCAAAAAATTATAATTATCAAAAAATATATTCATTTTGCTAGGGATTCTTCCCTAAGTATTTAGCTCAAGATTAATTTTTGTCATTAATCTATACTGAATTATTTATATATATATTATTTGTTTTAATATTTGATGTAATTTTGTATATTAACCGTCTGTCATGGTCAATGGATGAGGAATCTTTGAAAGACACCTCCTCTTATATAATTATAAAAATAAGATATTATAAATAAAAAATTTTAAAAATATTTAAATACGAATAAAAATTTATATTAATAAAAACTAAAATAAATATCTTTATTTTAGAAATTTTAAAAAATTATACAAATTATTATCTGAATTTTTTAATTATGATATATAAATATACGTATTAATAACTACATTAAATAATTAATTCTATAATCATAAACATTTTTTAAAATATTTGAATTAATAAATGAACATACGTAAACATTTGTATTTATAAAATCCAAATATAATTATTTATATGATAAAAAATATTGACAAAAAATGCGAATTAACGAATAAACAACTGAATATTATATTAATAAAACTTAAAATAATTACTTTTATGAATATAAGAATTTTAAAAAAATTTAATTTATTTGAATTTTTTAAAAAATTCATAATTTTCCAAAATTTTAAATAAAATAAATTGATATTTAAGTATAAATAAATAGATATTTTAATTACATCTTAGAGGTGTCAAAAGGGCTGGGCTGGCCTTGGGCTTTTTTTTTGGCCCCTCTGGGATAGCTTTATATACTTGTCACGACATGCCTAACATGGTGGTTCGGGCTAGACGCGGCTCGTGGATTAGAATTTGCCCAAGTTTGAATGGTTCGAATAGGGTTGGTCGAGTCGGTTCGACTCGGTGTGGGTCTTTTTAAAAAACAATTAAGGCTTGAGGGGGTGAAAATCCACGTCATTGTTGCCCATTGGGCATGTTGAGCCATTGCACATCGTGCGTCACTGCGGTGTCCCCCCTACCATTCCCAAATTCTAGGCACCCATGCCGGGCTTGGCATGACACGTGAGCTAAAATCCCTTGGCACGGCATGGAATGATCCATGCCGAGGGTCCTCCCGACATGGGCCCACACATGACATTGCAACGTGGCTTTGGCCCGGGTCCGGGAAGCTCGCCCATTTGACACCTATATTATATCCAAAAACTTTTGATGATGTATAAAAAAAATTCCTCGAGGTGCTTATTAAAATAACACTTCAAATAATATTTAGGGTTTTAAATGAGTTTTTAAAAATATTAATAATGATATTTGTTTGTCCTAAAAACACTTAAAATTATTTTTAGCCCTATAAACATTTTTGAAAAGCACTACCAAACAGACCCTACATTGATTTGTATTCAAGTTTTATTTTTGCCCCCTACTTAAATTTATAATAATTAAACATTTGAGTAAAATCTTTAATATTAGCTTTTTATATTCCATTCTTATTAAAATAATAAATATATCTTTTTTTTATAATCTCTTCTAACTTTAAGTTATGTTAGGATTTTTATAAATTATAAATTATATCAAATAATATGAATTTTTTTGCCTACAAATTTATTTAATATTATATTCATAAAAATATATTAAATTCATAAAAATGTATAACCATATATATATATATATATATTTATTTATTTATTTATGAAATACTTTTTTATAATTTCATAATATTTTTTTATTTATGAAATAATATTATAGCTTTATCCATAAATTATTAAAAATATGAAATATTATCAATTTTGTATGGTTATATATTTATATAATTTAATTAAGGTTATATTAAATAATATGTTTTTTTAATAAAATAATATGAAAATTTAGCAACAAATTTAGAGACAGATTTTCCCATGCTAATTAGCTAGAAAAAAGATTCATCACTAAATTTAATATTTTTTATAAACCCAAATATGAAGTGTTACTTGTTACTACTATTACGATGTCAGAAATTCGATGTGATTTTAGAAATTCAATGTGATTTTAGAAATCTGATGCGATTTTAGAAATTTGATGTGATTTCAGAAATCTGATGTGATTTCAGAAATCCGATGCGCTTTCAGAAATCAGATGCGATTTCAGAAATCCGATGCGATTTCAGAAATTCGATGTGTTTTTAAAAATCCGATGTGATTTCAGAAAAATGCAACTTACGGCACAGAATAGTCGAGACCTAGACTAGAACACCATCATCCCAACCATGGCTATAAGAATCTATAGCTTTTCCATATCATCTCCAACATTCCCCTCTCCACTAATGCATCTATATATCAGCCACTTTAATTCTACCATGAATTCTTGATTAATCACACTTGTTTCTTCATCCAAATGGAACCCTCTTCATAATCTCCATAACTTCATCTCTTTGAACCATCTTCGCATTGATAAGCATGAACACTGACTTATACGAGCACCACAAAGGTCTCATGTAAAATATTGATAATGAATAAGGTATTGTTCTTCTTTTCTTTTTTTTTATCAATTTTTAAGGTTTTAATGCAATAAATTTGCAATTCCATATCTTATCATGTTATCGATTATTTCATTCTCACACATGTTCAAGTTTTTATCAGCATCCCTATCTTTTGTATTATTCTTCGATCCATTTCACTTGAATTAATCAAGTTGTAGAGCATGCCAGCATATCTTACTGTTGCATTAATCTGTAAAATATTTACATTTCTGAGCATAGACATATTATTATCATTAGATTCAACTAAATTAGGTTACTTTTATTATCGAGCTCTAGTCCACTTTAGGTTGATCAATTTATTTTAATTCATGTAGCTACTGGATCAAACAATGCGATTTCATCAAAAGGGTTTTGAAGTTTTGATTAATGTTGCAACTTGCCAATTTAATCATAACTTAAATACTACAACTACTAGGGTTCTTATGCACAATGGTTTAAGAATCTGCTCAAATTCAGATCTTTGGGTTGAGTATCTTCGAATGGAACTTACATACTTCTAACAAGCTTATGACAAGGAATCATTATCTTGGGTTACCTTTTATATTTTTTTTATTATTTTTGATACTGTGTTCTCCTAATCATATTTACATCACTACGATGAGATTTAGTCTCAAAGTTTTATTGAGGGTAAATCTCAATTGAACCAGCAATATGGTAGATTTGAAATATTGTAGAATTTATTTTGGGTAAGTATTATATTTATATTCCTTGTTACTTTGTTGATGTTTGTTACTTTGATAGGTGATAGGGGGACCAATAATGGGTGACTTGTGTGCTCTGAGAAGCTTGATTGAGAAAGGTAGGTCTCCAATCTTTCTTTTTTTATTACTTTGAGATGCATAATATGCCTCAAAAAATATGAAATGCTATTACAGTTTGGCAAACATTGTATTTACATTTCAACGTATTCCAAGGATTTTTATTTATCATCAACTCATCTTATTTCTTTCATTTTTAATTGTTACAGTACTTTTTTCAATGGGGCTTTGCCATATAAATTTTGAACGGAAATTATCAATGAGCTAATATGTTTGTTAAATCAATGAGTTTTTGGCACATAACTCAATTACTTAAAAATTGTTGGCCATGGACGCTGGATGTTAGATAGAACCATTCATGATGATTTTCTTCACTAACAGACTAACTTATGAAAAAATTATTCATTTGTGGCTCCATACTAATATTGAGGGAGTTGTGGTTTTGGCTATGCTCAGAACCTCAATATTCAAATTCAGAATATAAATGGTTTATATGTGGATTCCATGCGTGTGTTTCTTATGGAACTTTTTAATGAATATCTGAAAAAAAAGAAAAATATCATGGATGCACATAAGGTGCTGACATATATCAGAAAAACACAATAAATTAAAATAATTTGGTTTGTGGGGGCAAGCTAGATATGTTTTGGGACTTTTGCAGAAATTTGTGAGTTTAAAAAGGATGTGAGATATTCTTCTATGTATGTCTTAGAAATTATAAAATCACCCATTGCTTCAAGATATCTTATGGGATTTAAATGATCTAATTTTAAATGTAACTTTGAAACACATATGCAAACTATAATTATTATGAGATTTAAATGATCCAATATTTAATAAAATAAAAATATTTCTCAATTATTATATCATTTATCTTTTTTTTTATAATTATTTTATGTTTTATATGATAGCTTTAAGTATGTAAGTTATCAAATCATTTTCATATTTTTATATAAAGGATTACAAAACATATTTGTAGTTAGAATTATGTGTGTATATTGTATGCTATATTTTTTTATTTGTGTATTTATTCTTTATGACTTAAATGTGTGATTTTATAAATTCTAATTTATTAGATTTTATAAGAATTTTAAAGTTAAAAGTATTTAAGTGAGAATAATACTAAGATGTGTAATAACTTAGGAAATATTCGTGTTGAATGTATATATAAGAATAATATTGAGATGTGTGATATTTTTAAATTCTTGGAGCGATGATAAGTGACCTGATCCAAGTAAGCTAAGTCTCATATTTGAGACTTATCAGATATATCTGTAAGAGATCTGGCTTAGATTTCCTTTCAATTTACCAAAATAATATTTGTAGAGAATTATTTTTTAAGTGCTAAAGGGAAGATCACAAGTGGATCTACTCCTCCTCGAGGTATTGATGATAATTTTTCAAAGCCTACTAGTTTAGATGAAATTTAATTTAGTGTGTCGTTTTGGTCTATTAAAGGTTCAACATACAAGCCATATTTCGACATTGACACTTGTTATACAATGAGATGTATAAATTAAATAAATAATTAAATTTAACTTGAACACAAATTAAAATAACATTAATCAAATTTCAATAACTCTTATATACATATTAACACATAAAACCCCCTTATAAAGGAGGCAAGTTCATTTGAGCGGCCCACATTAGTTGGGTGCTCCCATCAAGAAGGAAAATAAAAGTAATAAACCCCAAATTTCAAATAATTAACTCCAATAACAAATTGCAATATCCTTTTTATACAGGTGTTTGTAAGTTCAAAATATCAAAAGTTAAAATAAACAAATTAATTTTAACTAGAATCAAACAATATTTACTTGTAACATAATAAACTAAAAATAATTAAAACAATAATTGTGTTGGCGATAATAAGAGCATCCAATGATGTTCTCAAATAATTTTTGGGTGTTCAATAGAAGATTCTAAAGAGCTAGAAGTCCATTATAGTTAGATTATAGGCAATGATGTTGGCTCGTGAAAGAAGGTTGGCTCACATCAGAAGTTTACATGGAGAAATATCTGAAAGGAATCAATTTATATGATAGGAATTAATAATGAAAGCATATGACAACATGAAAATTTTCTAAATTGTGGGTTAAATTGTTTATGGGCCTTATTACAAACATATGATACAACAGGCATGGGTAACCCATGAAATTTGAAACTTTAGGATGAGAAGACAATCCTGGGTTAGAAGAAACATCTACAAGATTCATCAAAGTAGAACTTGAACTTGCCACTATATATGGAACATCTTTAATTTGTATTGACAAATCTCTATCATGCAATTCATCATCTTTACCATAACAAATATTGCTAGTGAAATTATGTTTAATGTCTGTTATATTTAGTTTTTTTTGATATACTACTTTGTATAACCAAAGTGTTTTTTATTTCAATATTTTGTTAGTGCAGAAAATAAAATATTGAAAGATTGGGAATGCATCAATAGCATAATAATGGGTGTCCTGCTACCTGGTCAATGGGCCGAAGAAAATTTTGGAGCACAGCCTGATCTATTCAAGTGATCTGACCCGCTCCACCATTGATATAGAAAAATTGTTTAATATAAATTGATTTTTTATGTCTGTTTTTCGCTGCTACCAATTTTCTGCTAAATTGTTCATTTTCATTTTTTCTCTCTACGTGATTTTTTTCTTCGCGATTACTACATCCATAAGACATTATTTTGGTAATAATCTATAAAGACATAAACATTTTTCTAGTAGATATAGCTAGTCATGCTGAATGACTAGTGAATCACATAATTTTCTATGTTTTTAGATTATTGTTTGATTTTCTAGCTATGATACTGGATTCTGGTTGTAGATATATCATTTTTCCCTTTTCTTCTTCTTCTGAATCTATAAATTTACAAATCTTGGTAGCAGAATTACTAACAATATCTCATCTCAAATCATAAAGCCAACAAATTCATCATGTTGTTTAAGCAAGGAAATATTTTTTTCATGACTAGTTGACTTTTTAATAAAATCAAAAGAATTCTGCTTAGTAATGATTAAATGATTATTCTATGAAAAATTTAACTTATTATCTAATTTAAATTTTCTAGCATCATTAAGATCATTACCAAAACATATGTATTTGGATTAAATTGTTCTTTTTGATTTAGAATATTTAGTCTAAGATTGCCTTGACATATGAAAGGAACCCTCACTGACAACAAATGTAGTTGATGGTCTATATTTATTGTATATTTTTAATATATTCATAATAAAATAAGTTGAATTTTTTAATTTCTTTTAGACTAAGTGTCATGATAGTCTATATGGAGGAAATAATTCACTACAAGAAAAATCCCAAATAGCTAGGGACAATTCCCTAGCTAAATGGGAAGTTTCCATCGCTAAATAAGATATTATGATAGATTAACGACAGAAGCTTTCCAAATCTAAAGTGCTCGTCACTAAAAATTAGTGAGGGAATGAGTCCCTAGCTAAAAAATTTTAGCGATGGAATATCCCTAAATAAAATAATAATTTTCCTAGCTAAATAAGTAAGTTAAATGTGAGTTTCCATCGCTAAACATATATAACGCCAAAACCTTTTCCAATCTAAAGTGTTTGTCACTAAAAATTAAGGAGTGAAAGAGTCCCTAGCTAAAAAATTTTTGCAACTGAAAATTCCCTAGCTAAAATAATTATTTCCTAGCAAAATTAGCAAGGGAAAATTCTCTAGCCAAATTAGAAAAAGAAAAATCTTTAGTTATTTTCATTTCAAAACTTTTTTCAGAATTTTATTTTTTTTCAAAAAATTTAATTAAATAATTTAATATTTTTATATTAAATTGAATAAAAACACCACCGATAAACGATAATTTATAATTAAAAAAAAATAAAATTATTTAATAAATTATTCTGATATACTATTTTACATAATTAAAACAAAAACATAATAAAATGTTATTACATCTTATTCATCAATGGATCTAGCAATAATGCTTAAAGTATAATCTATCCGTGCATTGACATTGCAATCTCTCCCTTAGCTCCTCTGATCACCATCTTTCTATTGTGAAAAAGCTGTCTAAGTAATGATGCGTCATGTCTAGTGAAAAATTCTTTCTATTCTACAAACTTCATATGAAAAACATTGTGATATCATATCTATACAAAAATTAAACCGAATACTTAACATCATGTTCACTCCTAAAAATAAGAACTACAAGAAAAGCATTATTCAATAATATCATTGGAGGTTGTACTCAGAATACAAAACCCTTGCTTAGTGCAAGATTTATGAGATATTGATATCTCAATAATATTCTTTCAAAAATCAATAAAAGCTCTGTCTAATACATCTCAAATACAAGACATATTGTCCTTTGACAAAGATATTTGTCATCACATCAAGATAATGACCTCTAATATATACATATAAAATAAGAACTTCTAAAGTAATCATGATCCAATGGACACGACTTTTAAATCTCACCAAGAGAGAGAGAAATTTCGATTCTAGAGAGAGAAAGCCATTTTTGTGCGATTCGAGCTCAATTTGAAGCCAAAATGGATAATTTTGATTTATTATTTAATAAAAAGTCATTTAATTCAATATCCAAGGAGACCGCTCTCCTGTTTCCGAGCTTTGACACAAAAGAAGCGTCGCCTGCAATCCTACTTACAGAGGAAGAATTCTCGAAGCTTGCCGAGCCTTTCAAGCTTACACTAATCGGGAAGTTCTCCTATGGCAAGCCGAGTTACGAAGATATCTATGCATTTATTGCTGCGCTGAAACTAAGGCAGGTGGTGAAAATTCCTATATATGATGGGAAGCACGTTCTCTTCCAACTAAAGGAGAAAGATGACTTCCTAAGATTATGGATGCGAGGGCAGTGGAGTGTCGCTGGCTTCCCTATGTGCATGCTCAAGTGGTCGCCTAACTTCTCTATTGCCGAGGAACCTGCTCAAGCCCTGGTATGGTTCTCCTTACCTAAGCTTCCTATACCTATTTAGTAAACACTTCCTACATTCCATAGCTCTATGTTTGGGTAAGTCGTGGCTGATTGATGAAGCCACAGCTTACATGACGAGGCCAAGTGTGGCCAGAATTCTTATAGAGGTTAACTACAAGGCTTGTCCCCCGAGCAGAGTATGGGTTGGCAGTGACCTCACACATGGATTTTGGCAGAAGGTAGTCCATGAATCCTTTCCTCATTACTGCCAAAATTGTTGCAAAATGGGCCACGTGATGGAGGAATGTATGCTGTCCAGGTCAAGGAAGATGGAGGGAGGAGTATGGGTAATAAAAAAGCATGACAAGGGAGAGGCAGAAAGGGGGCAAGAGGGAAGAGAGGAGACAGAGGAGGGGGGGGGGGGGGTAGGAGATGGATTTAGCGAAGGAAAGAGATAGAGAAAAGGAGGCAGAGAGAAAGATAGAGGAAATTAGGAGGGGGGGGGGGGATCTGTGGAAGTTAGGAAGGAAGGTAGGAAGAGGAGAGAAGAGTATCTAGGAAGGAAAACTAAGTATAGATAAAAGGGAGGATATAACAAAAATGGCTAGAGGAAATACCAAAAGAAGGATTAAACATAGGAGGGAAGAATAGAGTAGCTATTAGAGGGAGAAGTAAGGAGAA
Source organism: Sapria himalayana (assembly GCA_029783825.1). Taxonomy (NCBI): domain Eukaryota; kingdom Viridiplantae; phylum Streptophyta; class Magnoliopsida; order Malpighiales; family Rafflesiaceae; genus Sapria; species Sapria himalayana. The sequence continues at coordinate 19,628 of JAREIK010000898.1, read as the reverse complement.
ATTAGCACTCAAAATCATAGAGCAGCATAACTGGGACGAGGATGATCTATTGTCTGAGGAAGAGTTTGAAACAAAAAGCTGGCCACTGGCCAGGAGCATCAACGAAGCCCACAAGCTAGATCCTCACTCACCACTTGATGATTTGGGGCTAAAAAAACAGCTTTGCAGGTATGCACGGAATAGCAAGGAAAAAGCCTTAGAGGAAATAAGGAAATTAGAAATGAGTTTAGAAAAATTATATATACCTAAGAAGTTAGAGCAAGCCCCGCCGAGCTCAAGCAAGTCTATGAGGAACATGAAAAAATATTTAAGCGTGAAATATGAATCTAAATGTATTACAAGAGCTCAAGCAAAATTTACTTAAATGAACTATTTATATTGGAATATAAGGGGAGTAGCAAACACTCCTACATTAAATAGAATTAGAAATTTAATTAAAATTCACAAACTTAAAATAATTGCTTTAGCTGAACCAATGGTAAATAAAAGTCAAATTTAGAAGTACAGAGCAAAGATAGGTATTCAAAAGGCATTCTCGAATCATAATGGTAAGTTATGGGTCATGTGGGAAAATTGCATGGACCTTGATATTATAGCAGAAAATGACCAAATAGTTAGCTTTAAAATAGGTAAACAAGCTGATATAATCTTCTCGATAGTTTATGCTAGTAATTTGAATGAAGAAAGAAAAACACTCTAGCAGGAGATGGATAAAATAGCAGCTAGGAAGTCCCCGTGGATAATAGGAGGGGATTTTAATGCTATTAAAAATATCACTGAGAAAAGGAGAGGTAGGTCTCCCGACCCGGTTGCAATAGCCCAATTTAATGAGGCTATTACATCTATGAGATTAATGGAAATAGAATATCTAGGATCAAATTACACATGGTGTAATGACTGGAAGAAAAGGGGAGCAATCTGGTCTAGGCTGGAGCGGGTATTAATTAATGCGCAATGGCTGGATAAGATGGGCGAGACTAAAGTCCAGCATTTAAATAGAATCTGCTCAGATCACAGTCCGCTGCTAGTTAACACTGAAAAAAGGAAGAGAAGACAGCCAGGCTTTATATTCCAAAATATGTGGGGCATGCATAAAGACTTTGAGGCTATAGTAAAAAATACATGGGAAAACCCAATATCAGGTAATCCCATGCAGATACTGGGGCAAAACTTCGAAGATTGCGGCAGGCTCTTAGCAAGTGGAATAAATAGGTTTTTGGTAATATATTTAAAAAAATTCAAGAAGTTGAACAAAAAGTATCATCTCTAGAAATAGATTATGAAAATAGACAAGACGTTATAACTAACATAGAAGTTAGCAAAGCAAAAGCTAAACTAAAATATAAAATGCATATGGAAGAAGTATTTTGGAAACAAAAAATGAAAATAAAATGGTTGAAAGATGGAGATAAGAACACAAAGTTTTTTAACACAATGGCAAAAGTTAAAATTCAGAAACTCGGCATAAAAGGCATACAAAGTGCTAATGGTGATTGGATTGAAAAAGATGGATATAAAAAATGAATTAGAAGTTTTTTTTAAAAGACACCTATGCGGTCCTATTCCAGATAGGAATCAAACATTAATGAGTAAAATTAAAAGAAGGGTTACAGAGGAAGACAATAAAATGTTATCTGAACTTCCCACGAAAGAGGAAGTCAAAGATGCAATATTTAATGCCAACAAAGACAGCTCGGCTGGCCCAGATGGTTGGAATAATGGATTCTTTCAGAGATGCTGGAGTATATTAAATAAAGAAGTTACTACAGCTATAGTCTGGGTATTTGCGGGCACAGAAATCTCAAAATCTTGGGCAAGTTCATATATAGTATTAATACCCAAGAAAGAAAATCCGCATAAAGGAGAGGATTTCATGTCATTTAGTCTATGCAACACTATCTATAAAAGTTTAGCTAAGGTGATATAGAATGATTGAGCAAGATTCTCCCCAAAATAATCTCTCCCGAACAAGCAGGCTTTATTAAAAATAGACTGATGCTGGAAAATATAAATCTAGCATCAGAAATGATAAAAGAAATAGGATCTATGATATGAGGACACAATGTAATAATGAAGCTGGACTTGTCCAAAGCATTTGATAGAGTTGAATGGAGCACTTTGTGTTATCTAATGAGAAAAATAAGATTTTCAGAATTTTGGATAGATTTGATATATAGATGTATTTCTAGTGCTTGAGTTAAAATGCTTATAAATGGCCAAACAGGTGAAGAATTCAAACCATTTAGAGGCCTCAGGCAAGGGGATCCGTTACCGCCCTCTTTGTTTAATATATACTTAGAAATCTTCATAACAAACTTGAAGGAGCAAATTAAAATGACAGTATTTTACCTTATAAACAGCCTAGAAATACACCATTGTTATGCTGCTTGGCTTACGCAGATGATGTAATTATATTTACAAATGCTAGTAGTAGATCAATAAAAAATCTAATGAGACTTTTACATTCTCTAGAAGAAGAAACAGGTCAAATGCTTAACAAGAACAAATATCAATTCATGATAGCAGCTAGAACATCAGAAAATCTAGCGCAAAGGATTAAAGGAGTCACGGGTTTCGTGTAGTGTAAAGGAGCTATAATGTATTTGGGGTGTCCGATTTACGAAGGAAGAATGAAGGAAGAATACTTGTCCTTCTTAATAGATAAGATTAGAAAAAAAATTGCTGGGTGGAAGGAGGATTTTTTAAATATGGCAGGAAGAATCACGTTAATAACTCATGTATTACAGGGATCATTAGCACATACTTTAATGACGACACAACCACCAAATAGCATCATAGATAAATTGGAAAAGGAAATGCCTAATTTTCTATGGGGTAAAAAAGAAGGAAAGTATAAGTAACACTGGAAAAAATGGAAGGATCTATGCTACCCTAAAGAGGAGGCAGGTCTAGGCTTTTCAAACCTAAACGACATAGCCAAAGCTTGGGTGTGCAAAAATTGGTGGATGTTAAAGCAAAATGGAAGTATTTGGGCATCGTATGTAAAAGCTAAATATGGGCTAGGAAATAAAGCATTTAAAGATTCCAAAAAAGCTACCAAAAATTGGAAATTGATGCGAAAACAGTAGAATATAGTAGAAAAGCATATAATTTCAACTAAAAGTGGGTGGAAATGGACTTTGAATCCGCATGGGAAATTCACTTTAAAAAGTGCTAAAGAGCTGATCAGAAATAAAAGGCCCTCACAATTTAAAGAAATCTGGATAAAAGATCTGCCACTGAAGTTGAATGTGTTTGTGGAAAATAATTTCTAATATAATTCTAGTAGATGATAATATACAGAAAAAAGGCATAAAGTTAGCATCTAGATGTGAATGTTGCCATCAAGAGATAGAAAGCACTGATCATCTATTCTCTTCAGGCAAGATCGCAGCTAAATTATGGAAAACATTAGAAATTGAAGTGGAAAATAAAAATAATAAAACATCTCTGAAAAAGAGACTGGAAGCCTGGTCAAAAAAAGGAAACAAAGAATAAAATTTAAAAATGGTTAAGGAATTACATTCCTCATATAGCGATCTGGTGCTTATGGAAAGCTAGAAATAAAAGTAGATTTGAGAATGTGGAAATGAAAGTGAAAGATATATTGGAAGAAATCAAAAAAGAAATCACTTTTATAACAGCTTGTAGCCCAATAAAAGTGAGAAACATGAAGATGGATGAAGATAGAAAGAAAGCATGGAGCCTAACAACAGTAACAAGGAAGATGTTAGTTATCAAAAGAGTTAATTGGAAAAACCCCTTGCAAGGAAGCTTAGTGCTTAACACAGATGGGAGCTTCAAAAGAGAGATGGGCGAGGCAGGTTGAGGAGGGTCTATAAGAAATGAGGAGGGCAAAGTTTTAAAAGCTTTTACATCAAGGAACACCATCTCCTCGGTGTTACATGCAGAGATAATAACCGTGCATAAGGGCCTACAAATCTGTAAAGAAAATAATTACTTTAAAATTCAAGTTCAAGTTGACTCAAAAATACTGGTGCAGCTAGTACAAAACAAAATACAATTATGGTAATTTGAAGAAGAAATTGATGATATTAGAAATATTTTAAGAGGATTAAAATGAGAAATAGAACATATTTATAGAGAGGCTAATGTGTTGGCAGACAAATTAGATGAGTATGGTAGGAAAATAGGAGAACAAGAATTTGAGGGGATGATATTTCATGTGAAGTTAGCAAATGGATAATATGATTAAAAATGAGTAAGAAACTCATGTTATTAGTTTTGAAAAAAAGATTTGCAGATAAGGACGTTCATCTCGGTCTTGTGAGGTGTTCAAAAGGTAATATGGTGGAATGTTTTATATATGCTGGAATTGTAGTTTGTCTGTGCAGATTAGTTTTGCAGAATAAAAGCTCTCAAAGTGCAGGGAACAGAAGCTGATGATAGAGCTAAACTTGTTTGCATGTCTATAAAATATCATGATGTTAATGAGTTCTGTTTTGATATGTTAGAATTAGGAGAGGCTGTAAGAGTCTTTTATGGTAGTGTGTCGGTTTGTTTGCGTGTGTTTGTATGGGAGTCTGGTTTGATTAATCTGGTTTTAGTCGATATGGTAATGAGTCTATAATATGTCTGTGTTGTTTTAGAACAACTATTCCATGTTTAATACAAGGAATTCTAATGAACAGAAGCAAGAACAGAGAAGAAGATGAAGAACAGAAGAGAAGAAGAAGATGAGAGAAATCATTCAGCAGGAAACCAATATCAAAGCACTCAGTTAAAAAATTATTCAACCAGCAGCTAGGTCAAAAAAATAATTGGCTTTTATATCAATCCGATAATTAAAAACAGAAGAATTTATTAAAGAGATACTTTACAGTAATACACCGATAATTGCTCATTAAGGGCATATTGGTAATTTCACTCTAAATCTCTCTACTTAACGAACAACCCGTCAACAATCCCCCCCCCATTCGATGTAGTTGAGGTCAGACCAAGCTTTTCTTTCAAATAGGCAAGCTTTTCTCTCGGTAGGGACTTCGTAAATATATCGGCTACTTGTTCTTCAGTCCTGCAAAAAACTAACTTAACTTCATTAGAATCAATTATATCCTTAATGAAGTGATATTTCAAACCTATGTGTTTAGTTCGACTATGCATTACCATATCACTCGCAATAGATATAGTCGATTGATTATCACACAGAATTTTTGTTGGATATTTTTGGACTTTATCTAAGTCGCCCAACAGTTTTCTAAGCCATAAGGCTTGAGAGGTTGCAACTGAAGCTGAAACATATTCAGCTTCAGTAGTGGATAGGGCTACGGTTGATTGTTTCTTGGACTGCCAAGAAACAGCCACAGTTCCTAAATTAAATACATATCCTGAGGTACTTTTGTAATCCTTTGGATTTCCTCCCCAATCACTATCACAATAACCAATGATTTCTGTATGGTTAATTCTATGATATTTCAGACCTAAGTTAAGTGTACCTTTGAGATATCTCAATATCTATTTGGCAGCACTTAAGTGTATATGATTCGGACAATGCATAAACCGTGACAACAAGTGAACAGAATATACAATATCGGGGCTGGTTGCTGATGCATACAACAAGCTTCCAATTAAGCTTCTGTATGTTTTCTCATTTACAGGTTTACCTTTAGCTGAAAGTAATTTCTGATTTACTTTTAAAGGGGTAGATATAGGCTTGCAGTCAATCATTCCAAAATTTTTCAATAATTGTTTAATGTATGTAGTTTGAGAAACAGACACACCACTTGTGTCTTGAGTTATTTCTAGTCCTAATAATTGTTTTAGGTTTCCTAGGTCAGACATCTCATATTTAATTTCCATTTCTCTCTTAAAGTTATTTATCAATTCAGTTTTATTACTTGTAAAAACAATATCATCGACATATAAAGAAACAATTAAAATTCCAGAATTATTATCTCTTTTAATATAGAGTGTAGGCTCACTCTTACTTCTACTGAATCCTTGATTCAGAAAGTATGAGTTGATTTGTTGATACCAAGCACAAGGAGCTTGTTTCAACCCATACAAAGCCTTATTTAATTTATAAACACAGTGTTCACTCCCCTTTTTTACAAACCCAGGGGGTTGTTCTACATATATCTCTTCCTTAAGTTTTCCATTTAGAAAGGCAGATTTTATGTCTAATTGGAATAAATTCCATCCTTTCTGTCCAGCTAAGGCTATTAAAAGCCTTATGGTTTCTAACCTTGCTACTGGAGCAAAGGTTTCATGGTAGTCTAATCCAGGTTTTTGTGAGTAACCTTTAGCTACCAATCGAGCCTTGTATATAGGCTGATTTGAATTTGATTTAACTTTAATCCTATAAATCTATTTAATACCTATACTGTGTTTATTTTGGGGCAAGTCCACTAAGGTCCAAGTGTTATTTTTCTCAATGACAGACATTTCTGTCTGCATCGCTTTGAACCAGAATTGATGTTTTACAGCCTCTTCATAGTTGAGTGACTCAACTGAGGCATAATTACATCTCTGATAAATATCTGACAGGTCTTTATACTTTACAGGGGTTATTTTATTAAGTTCAGTCACAGATTCAGAATTAGATGATGAACAATTACTATACTCAGAAATAGACTTGGACTTATATTGAGAATCATGTTCAGAAAAAGAATCAGAATCAGAATCAGAAATAAACTCAGAAGAAAAAGTAGAGAGTGAGCTGAAATCATACCTTGGAGTACTTATTATTTTATTGCTAGTTGCAGCAGCTTCTGTGCAACCATTTTTGGTTCCAGAATTTACTTCAATTAAATTTCCTACCCACTTACTATTTTCATCAATTAAAATATCTCTACTCACCAGAAATGTCTTAGTTTCTGGTGAGTATAGTCTGTAACGCTTGGATTGCAGACTATAACCTACTAAAATGCACTTTAGACTCTTGGAGTCTAATTTGGTTCTTTGTGCACTTGGTATATGGGAGTAACAAACACTTCCGAATACCTTTAAGTGTTTAACATTAGGTTTCCTTCTAGTCCAGGCTTGCAATGGAGTTATGTTTTCCAGTGCTTTGGTTGGGCACCTATTGAGCAGGTACACTGAAGTGTTCACTGCCTCTGCCCAAAAAATTTTTGGTAAGTCTTTCTGGTTTAAAAGTGATCTGGCCATTTCCATTATAGTCCTATTTTTTCTCTCCACAACTCCATTCTGTTGTGGTGAGTAGGCAGTGGTAAGCTGCCTAGTTATTCCTTTGGATTCATAGAAGTTTGTGAATTTTTGAGAGAGGAACTCACCTCCTCTGTCATCTAAGTGACTTAACACTTAGTCGAGATTGTCTTTCGACAAGTGGTAAGAGTTTCTTGAAGCATTCAAGTGCTTCAGATTTGTGCTTCAAAAAGAATACCCATATATATCTCGTGCAATCATCTATAAACAATAAGAAATAACTATTGCTGCCTAGAGATTTCACTGACATAGGACAACATATGTCAGCATGCATTAGTTCTAGGGGTTTGGAAGCTTTCCAGGCAGAGTGTTTTGGAAAGCTCTTTCTGGATTGTTTTCCCAGTGAGCACACTTCACAGATAGAGGTAGGTGGTGATAGGTTTGAAGGCATTCCATTTACTAAGTTATTTTGAAAAATGTTTTTTAGGTCAAAATAATTTAAATGCCCAAACCTTCTGTGCCATTGAGAAGTTACATATTGGACATTTATTGAGAATGCCTTGTCTGTTTTCTCAGCAAATGTCAGTGGAAAACTTCTTCCACTTGACATTTTTACTATCCATGAGGGTTGATTAGTGCATTGATCAAAAATTTCACACGTTTTATGTTCAAACGATAGTTTTTAACCTTTTTCAATTAACTGACCAACGCTTAGTAAATTCTGGTCCAAGGCAGGAACCAGAAGTACATCCTTTATGAACTTTGTTCCAGAGCAGGTGGGTACTGCCACTCTGCCCTTGGCTTGCGCCTGAACTAGTTCACCATTGCCCAGTTTGACTTGTGAGTTTACTACTGGGAGTAAATCCACAAATATTTCTTCATTTCCAGACATGTGGTTTGTGCAGCCACTATCCAGAAACCAAGTGTTTATTGAATGTGTATTTTCTGTTTCATTTGCATAAAACAGATGTTCTACAGAAGCTACTCGTTCTGTAAAACCAGCACTCTGTTTAGAGATGCTCTTACAGTTCTTAGAACTGTGCCCAAACCTTTTACAGTTTTGGCATTGGTTTTGTTTTCGAAACCAACACTCTGTCGCAGTGTGGTTTAATCTCTTGCATATAGTGTAAGAGAGAGATTGTTCCTTAGATGAGTCAGTTGAGAGAGTAGAAGTAGAGACTGTTTTAATTTTATTTTCGTTTTTATTTTTAAATTCATACCTTTGTGTATTTTTCTTACTCCTCATGTCTCTGTATTGCACTTCAGCCTTGTTGGAGCTTTCTTTCCATCTTGACTGCATTGCAGTCTCTCCAGAGCTTTCTGCCCTCTTCAGTAATCGACTTTCATAAGACTTTAAGGAACTTAGAACTTGCTAGATGGAGAGCTTTGAAAAATCTTTGGTTTCCTCTATCACTGCCACAATGGCATCAAACTTATCAGGCATACAGATTAGTAGTTTTTCAACTAATCGAGTCTCAGAGACATTTTCTCCATGAATCTTAAGTTGATTAACTATATCAAGAAACTGAGTTGAAAACTCAGTAAGAGAATCTGAGTTTTTCATACTCAGATTCTCGAAATCTTTTCTCAAGGAGTGCAGAAGAGCTCCTCGAGCCTTCTTATCTCCTTGGTATTCTTCGATTAGGAGGTCCCAAGCCTCCTTGGCTTGAGTACAACCAAGTAATCGAGGAAATATCACATTACTTACACCTTGTTGGATGAAAAGTAATGCCTTAGCATTTAATTTCCGTAATTCCTTCTCTTGCAATAATTCATTACCTTCTAGAATAGAGAAATTAGGGGCTTCTACATATCCAGAAACCACAATTTCCCATATATCTTGGGAGATAAATAATGTTCGCATTTTGACAAGCCAATAATCAAAATTTTCACCATCAAACAAGGGAATAGGAATCGAACTCGAGTTTGATGAGTTTTGAGTTTTTGAAAACATAATAATCTTAAGAACAGCTTGAAAAAATTTGAACAGAATGTTCGGGTTTTGTAAAAAATAGGTTTTAAAAACCACAAAACCTTTAGATCTTAGTAGATCTGGTCAGATCTATGCTCGATCTTAAGAAATTTGTGAGAAATAATTAGGTTTTCAGAGAACGCCTAAACTGGAGAAATTAGATTTGAATATTATTCAAAAATAATTTCGATCTCAGTTAGGAATCGAGACTCTGATACCACAATGTTGTTTTAGAACAACTATTCCATGTTTAATACAATGAATTCTCAAGAACAGAAGCAAGAACAGAGAAGAAGATGAAGAACAAAAGAGAAGAAGAAGAGGAGAGAAATCAGGCAACAGGAAACCAATATCAAAGCACTCAGTTAAAAAATTATTCAGCCAGCAGCTATGCCAAAAAAACAATCGGCTTTTATATCAATCCAATAATTAAAAACAGAAGAATTTATTAAAGAGATACTTTACAGTAATACACCGATAATTGCTCATTAAGGGCATATTGGTAATTTCACTCTAAATCTCTCAACTTAACGAACAGCCCGTCAACAGTCTGTAATGAGTCCCGCGAAAGTTTGTAAAGAGTTGGTATGGATCTTGCGGAAATCGGAAGAGCACGTAAACAAGTGGGGCAAGTTGTTGGGCTGCATCTACATACTCGTCTGTACAAGCTCGGAAAGAGAGCAGAAAATGAACAAGAGCTAAGCTAGAAACGTTCGCGTCGTGGAGAGATAATCGCATGGAAGAATGCAATACAAGAGAAAGTCGGTTAAGGCGAGATTATTTAAAGAGGTTCACGGAATTCAGTGGAAAACCATTCGAAAGACTCGAAATAAGCCAATTAAAAATCCCATTTATACATGGGCAGAATATTCATCAGAAAATAGGGCTTAGCCCGAAATCACAAGTTTGAAGCTTTATTTTATTTTATTTGAATCATCTTTATTTAAAGTTTTATGTATAGATAAGGTTTTTAGATGGGTGTAAATGGCTTAAGGGTAGATGTAGTTTGTAAAAATGGTATTCCTCCGCAAAAAAAGAGGGTTATTATAATAATAAAAACAACCTTAAAAAAATATATTATATATAGTTATAAATATTTTTATATAGTTAAACATATAGTTATATATTTTTATATTCATATAAATAGTTATACATAAATATATACAAAGTTATAAACAAATATATTGGTTTACATATATGTATACATATATGTATACTTAGTTACAAATATAGTTATATTTAATTATATAGTGTTATAGTTATACAAATAATTATATATAGTTAGACACATATAATTAAACATAATGTTGTATGTTGTTTAAGCATAAAAAAATGAATTATTATTAGATGAAAACATTTTTCATGTGCAATATATCTCTTATGTCCTGATTCTTATAGTAAAATATAAAATAAATGAGATTACATATTCATTTATTCATTTTTATTAATATATGAAATATGTGAAAAATTCGTCTTCTCATTTATTATTTTTCAAGAAAACATATTGGAGAAGAAAGAATTGTGTCTAACAAATCTTTGTGTTTGGATATACCAACAAGATAAATCTCAACATATTTAATGATAATTATAATTATAGCTCATAAAAAAACATTTGAACGAATAAAAGAACAAAAATAAATAAATTTTATGATTGAACAAAAAGGATAGATAATTAAAGAAGATTGACAAATGATGAGAAGTTTGTATGATTTCTTATAAAAGTTTTATACCACCACATTACATATTTATGGGTAAAAATATCAAATATATTACTTTTAACACTTATTTTCATGAAGTGAATTGCTTCAAATCATTCTTTTATAATGATAACAAAGCAAAAATATCTTTTTTTTTGTGAATTATGCCCATAATAATGAGCATTACATTTTAAAAATATTGTCACAATGACAAGATGAATGTGGCATTAATTATAGTGATATTGTTGGATCCTTGTTATAAGTTAAAATACGTGAAATTTTATTATTAAAAATTTTAACATACTACCGAGATTAAAAAGATAATAAGAAATATAAAATCTTTTATAAGTTAATTTACCAATAATATTCATTAACACTATTAAAAAATACTTCTAACTGTATTATTAATATTCTCGAAACTCTAAAAATAATAACAATAATATAGAACACTGATAAATTATTTTGTCACATAAAGAAATTAAGGAATACATGTAAGTAGTCTTACGACTACACTAAGATGTTGGAGTATAAATGGGACCACAACTACCTGTATGTTGTGGTTATTATTTGAATTTAAAACTCTGAAACTCAAACAAGAAATAAAAATGCAGAAATAGAAATTAGATAGATATTCATGAGCACAAACATCACATCATAATAAGAAAAAACATCTAATATTTGAACCAAAGACCATGGAAAGAAACTTCATGTCAATCATTAGAACATGTCAACATTCAACAAAACTACACATCAAAACCGGCACAACATTATCATAATAATAGTCTTGCAATCTCTTTGCTCTAATGTAAATTATGGTTTTCATATCAATCCAGCCACATATTGCAAATGAGAATTGTATATAGAGTGGTGGGAAAATATTTAAAAAATATGAATTAATGTTCAGCAGGAAAATTCCATGCAATTTCAAGATTGCCAGAACTCCACAAGAATATCTACAGGAAGAATTATTAGTGATGGACCTCTTTTGTGAGATTATGTTTTAGATTAATAATGATTTCGCCATGTTTCTAAAGTGGAGACAAAACAAGCTACATGCCTACATTACTAATGAAGTACCAGTTGACTACATAATGTACTCATGGATTGATCTTGATTCACGAATTTACTCAATGACATCAAACACGGTAGTGAATTTTTTTCACAGAGCTGATTATTGGATTATGAATAAAAAAACATGGAAGAATGGCCAACCTGATGACTTTAATGGATCTCTTCCATGAGGCTGCTTTTTGCCATGGAAGATGAATCATTAAAGACTAATGAGTTTTATGGTTTTACAGCAGCAAGGATCCCTCCACACTAGAGTCGAGAGAGAGAGAGAGAGGCCAATATAGTGACTTAGAGTTTATTAAGTTAAAGACTAGTTACAATCTCTAACTATTAAGTTTATTAAGTTTTATTAGGTTTTAAAATTCCATTAATGTTTTAATTTTAAATTATCAAAACATTTAATATACAATATATATATATATATATATAATATATATAACTTCAAGGGGGCGTTTTGTTTTTTTTACTTAATGCTTAATAGAACTTTTTTTTAGCTTAATGCTTAATAGTACTTAATAGCATTAAAAATTAAGTTGTTTTTTTTAATATTATATTTCTATTAAGGGAGAGAGGATGTTTTCTTTATGAAGGGGAACTCGAAAATGCTGGGTTGAGTATTTTTCGATACAACATTTAATATATTATATTTTATCATACAATGAATAATTTAATCTTTTTATTAGTAGAAATTTTAATGTATGTTCATTTATTTTTTAAAATATCTTTAAAAATTTTAATAAATATAGAATTAATTATTTAATGTTATTGTAGTCTTTATTAATAGTTATTGTAGTCTTTATTAATAGTTATTATAGTGTTTATTAATATTAATTTTTTTTATATTTATATATATTTTTAAATATTTTATTTATAATAACATATTTTTATAATTATACGAGGAGAATGAGTCTTACAAGGATCACTGATCTATAGACAATGGCATACGTACCTTTAATATACACAATTAAATAAAATATTAAAAAATTAAATCATTAAAGATTAGTGATGAAAATTATCCCTAGCCTAAATAGTTAGGGAAAAATCCTTAACTAAATGGATATATTATGTGAAAATTAAAATTTAAAGAATAATCGCTTGTAATAAAATATAAAATAGTAAAAAAATTCAAATAATGAGTTAGTGATTGATTTTGTCTTGATCTAATTAGCTAGAAAAAATCCATCACTAAATCCATCATTAAATTCTCTACTTTTATTTACGTGGAATTTATGAACATATTAGTGATGAATTATGTCTGGATCTAATTAGCTAGGAAAAATATGTCGCTAAATCCATCGTTAAATTCTTAGCTTTTCTTGAGTGGAATTTACGAACATAAGCAATGAATGTTGTATGGATCTAATTAGGTAGAGAAAATCTGTCAATAAATCCATAGTTAAATTTATCACTTTTCATTGTACATAAATTTATGAAAAAAATAGCGATGGAAAATTTCAATCGACCAATTATGTCGCTAATCCATCACAAATTTTTATTTCAATATAAAATCAAAAATCCCTTGCAATTCCCAACCTAATCCCTCGCAATTTAGCTAGGGATTGATCCTTAGCTAAATTTTCCTAGCTAAATTTTTCTTGCTAAATTGATACCCTATTGTAGTGTTTGACATGAGTGATACTTTATTATAGCATTTATAAAATATTGAAACATTCAAATAATTATATTCTTAGTTTAGTATTGGTATATAAGATTTATATAATCTACTCATCATACATGCATTCATTGGAATAGTAAAACAAGATGGTTGTTGCATATATAACTTATTCTTAAGATTATCATAGAGAAATGTGTTTCTCATGTCTAGTTGATATACATATTATTTGTGAGAAATTATAATAGATTGCAAAAACTTATAATACCCATTTTGGAATTGTAATTTCATATTTAAGAATTCAAAAAATTGTGTTCATATGAATATATTTGAGAGAATTTAAAGTTAATTAACTGTATGAATGATATAAGTGATATTTATTTTGGTTACATGAAGCTATTTAAAAAATTTCTTATGATTATCCTATTTCTTAAAGAATCAATTATGATATTTTTGTCTAATATGTTTAGATTGTGATTATCAAGTCTTTTAATCTTTTGGATGACTCATACCTATTGTTTTGTATGACTATTATGATGATATCTTGGTATGTATTTATATATTGTATCTCATGATAAAAATTGTTGCATTATTTTTTTTGTTTTTTTAAATGTTGAAATGATGTTTTCTTAATAATGTTAAATGTATAATAGCAATTATGATGAATATTACATTAAAACATAAATAATATTGAATTTCTGAGTAGTTTTTCAAAATAAAAATTGACTACATAAAAAATAATTATTTTAATTTTGGCGAACAAAAATCTCTTTTCTAAAAGAATAAAATGATGTTGCAAAAATCTTCTTGAAATTGATTCAATATCACTGGCAAAAACATTTATTGACACTTGTAGAATGTGTGCCACACTCGAACACTTTGCACAACTCTTACATTGCCTTTATTGATGCTCTGACATCATGTAAGCTTGATGTCAAAACTTATAGGAACCCAATAGGGCTTTGCGTACATTGGGGAGAAAGAAAGAAAGCGAAGAGAGTGGAGAGAAAAATAAAACAAAAAAATGATAATATTATTGTAGTAAGGAACTCATTTTACTTGAATTTGATTGCTCATACTTCATTCACCATTAGTGTTGTATTATATAGACTTGTTTTTCTATTCTCTCATTGCTCATATAGCTTGTATATGTTTCTTGCTAGTTTGAATGTAAGATACATAATTTGAATTAATATGTCCGTTGTTATTTTTTAATTTTTTTGTGGCTCATTTGTTCTTGTTCACCCTTTATTAATAGGTGGTTAACTGTTATTATATCATCATCAAATTACTGATTCCCATTCTATATGTGCCATGCCCCCTCTTCTCATTCGAAGTGATGCAACATTTTCCTGCTGGTAAGCCAAATATTTGTGATTTCATTTAACTAGTAAAAGCATATTTTTCTAAAGTAGCAATTAGTAGTGAGGATGACCCCGTTTCTTTTCAATGTCACATCTTAAAAGGAATATTAATGGTAGAATGTTGATTTATTTTTATCCCATTGCAAATGTGATGTGTAAAAAATTATAGAATGTTCATAAAATAAATAATTAATTTTTTAAGAATTATTTTTGTTCCTATTAATTGTATTTTACTAAAGATTTATTTGTTATTAATTAGGCTCACTTCCATGGTCATTATTTAACCATGGAATATTGAACCATTGTGGGAGACAAAAAGGCTGAAATAATTTGATTAATTGCTTTTGATCCTTTTGAAATACTGATTGTCGGCCACATCATTTCATAACTACCAAGATGGTACATGCGCCATGGAACACTATGCGCCAACGCCAGTGATGATGTGTGATGCACATGTGCTAGCATGTGGCTTAGTATTAGTGGGTGCATGGTCCAGTGGGCAGCGATGCCATGAGATGTTGTGCCATGGACACACAACCATGGTGCATAACTATTTTGAAGTACACAGTGTGTGTATGGTGCAGTGAACATGGATGTGTGGTTGATGTACTGGACATGCACCATGTGTATGTTTGATACAGCCATGGTGTAGTGCGTGCAAGATGTGGGTTGTGTTCATTGGGTTCTTTTTTTATATGTATCAAAGAGAATGATTTTCCATGTAGAATCTAGCGAGTAAAAACTATATAGTTGTTATGAAATTGGCCACTACTTTGGTGGTTCCATCACTATTATACTACTATAATAAATGATTAAAGTTAAGTGTGTAATGAAAAATAGTATATTTAATTTATTTTTATCTAGCATAGTTTTTTTATTTTCTATTTCATCACAGGAACTCATGGAGCAACGTATGACAGCTGCTTCTCAAACAGTTGAGGGTTCTATGGATCTTTAGATAACTTTTTTGAAGGAAGAAATGTAGGAAATGAAAGAAGTGAATGATGAGATGAAAGATAAAAAAAGCAATGCAATAGTAGATGACCTATAAGGAATCACAGTTAGAATTTTTGATGAGACATATAGCACACCGAGTTCTAGTAGAGTACCGACGTAAGAGAGCCTAGCACAAATGTATCAACTAATAATGAATATGAGGATTTAGTTTTAAAAGATTATATACCTATTTATTGTTTTTGTTTTAACCATGTAACTTTTGTATCATAATTATTTCTAAATTATTTTTGGTTTTTGTTAATTATAAAAAATGGTTTATAGTATATGTTTTTATTAAATTTTAAATAAAATTTTAAAAAATGTAATCAATTTTTTTGTAAAAAAATAAAATTATGAAAATAAGTTTGGAATGAAAATAGCAAGGGATTTTTACCTCGCTAATTTAGCTAGGGAATTTTGAGTATATATTGAGTCGAAAAATATTAATTACTACTCTTAATTACGATCAAAATTAGCAAGTGAAAAATATAATTAGCTAGAGAATTTTTGTCGTTGAAAGATTTGCTAGAAACTTTTTTTTTCTCATTAATATTATATGACGAGCACTTTTAATTTGGTAATTATTTTGATCGATAATCTGTCGTTATTCAATATTAGAGATGGAATAAGACCCAATAGTTAAAGAAAGTTTCTCTAGCTATATGAGATTTTTTTGTAGTGAGATTGATAGATAGATTAATAGATAAATTGATAGATAGATTTGATAGAAAGATAGATAGCATTATAAAAAGATATATAAATAAAGATATAAATAGATAAATAGAATGATAGATAATTAGATACATAGTCAATTGATAAAGAGATAATTAGATAGATTGAAATATATATAAATAGATAGATATATTAATAGACAAATTAATAGAGAGATAGTTATAGAGATAGATAGACAGGCGAATAGATATAAAGATAGATAGTAAGAATTGAAAGAAAGAAAGAAAGATAGATTAATAGATAGATAGATAAATAGATAAATAGATAAATACATAAATAGATAAACATATAAACAAATAGATAGTTAGACAAATACAAAGATATATATATATATATATATATATATCTATATATCAATAGATAGACAAATAGATTGATATACAATTTTATAGATAGATTTACACACATATTGATAGACAAAATTAATAGATTGATAGACAGATTGATACACAGATAGATAGATTGATTGATAGATAGATTGATAGATAAATAGATAGATAGTCAAGTAAATTGATAGACAAACAGATTGATGATTGGATAGATAGATAGATAAATAGATAGACATGTAGATAGACATATAGAAGACGAACAGACAGATAGATAAAAAGAAAGATAAATTGAAAGAAAGATAGACAAAAAGATAAATAGACAGATAAACAAATAGATAGATAAATAGACAGATAAATATACAAGTAGATAGAAAAATATATAGAAAGATAAATAGATAGATAGATAAAGAGATAGACATATAGATAGTTTGTTAGATTGAGAAATAGATGGATAGACAAATAGTTATATAGATAGATAGAAAAATATATACACAAATTGATTGAAAAATACATATATAGATAGATAGATAGAAATATATAAAGATAGATCAAGAGGAAAAATGATAGACAAATAGATATATAGAAAAAAAGATCGCCATGTAGTTAGTTAGAAAGAGATATAGATAAATAGATAGATAAATAGATATACAGATAAATAGACATATAGATAGACAGATACATTGATAGAAAGATTCACAGAAAAATAGATAGATAGATTGATTGATTGATAGATATACAAATAGATAGATTGATAGATAGATAGATGATAGACAGACATATATATAGATATATAGATAGATAAACACTAGAGAGACAGACAGATAGAACAAATAAATAGAGAGACAGACATATAGACAAATAGATTGACAACACATATAAACATACAAATATATAGATAAATAGACAAATAGATAGACAGATATATAGAAAGATAGATTAGACATATAGATAGAAAACAAATACACATACAGATTAGAAAGATATAGATATACAAATAGATATACAGATAGATTATATAGATAGATCGACAGACAAATAGATAGAGAAACAAATAGATAGATAAATATATAGATAAATAGATAGATTGATTGAACAGATAGATAGTAGATTGTTAGACAAATTGATAAGTAGATTGATAGATAGAATGATAGACATATTGATAATATATTTAGAGATAGACTGATAAAGAGTATGATAGAAAGATTGATAGATATATTAATAGAAGATAGATAAATAGATAGATAGATAGATAAATAGACAAATGAATAAAATAGAAAGATTGAGAAATAGATAAAAAGAGTTTTAGATTGATTGGTAGAGTGATTAAAAGATAGTTTGATATACATATTGATAAACAGATAGATGGTAAAATTGTTAGAAAGATAGTAGACAGATAGATTCATTAATTATTATTATATAGAATAAAAGATAGATAGATATATTTATAGAGATAGATAGATACATATATAAATAGATCAATAAAACACATAGATAGATAGAAATTGAAGGATAGATAGAAAGATAGAAAGACGGATTGATAGAAAGATTAAATAGTCAGATAGAAAGATAGACAGATAGATGGATAAATAGATTGATAGATAGAAAGATATTTATATGGTAAGATATATAGACAAATAAATAGACAGATATATATATGGTAAGATATATAGACAGATATATAAACATATTGATAATTAGATAGATAGATAGATAGATAGATTGATATATAGATTGATCGAAAGATTGATAGTCGAATTTAAAAATAGTTTGATAGATAGAAAGATAGATTGATTGACAGATAGATACACATATAGATAAATATATAGATGGATAGTTAGTTAGATAAATAAATAGATAGATAAACAAATAGATAGATAGGTAGATAGATAGATAAATATATAGGTAGATAGATATATAGATAGATAGATAGATAGATAGATAGACATAGATAGAAGAAAGATAGATAGATAGTCAAATTGATAGATAGATAGATAGAAAGATAGATATTGGACATACAGATAAATATAGATAAACAGAAAGATTGACATTTAGAAAGGCAAAGAGATAGTATATTGATTTATAGATAATTAGATATATAGATAGATAGGTAGAAGATAGATAGATCATATACACATAAATAATAGACAAATATAAAGATAGATAGATAGTTTGATATAGAAATATATAGACATATCATAGATAGATAGATAAATTGATAAAATATATAGACAGATACAAATAAATAGATATATATATAGATAAAAAATAGATAAAAATATAGATAGACTAATAGACAGTAGACATATAGATAGAAATAGACAGAAGAATAGATAGATTGTTACTTAGATAGACAGACAGATAGAGAGATAGATAGTCAGTTTATAGAGAATGATAGACAGACAGACAGATAGATAGGACATATTGATATATAGTTAGATAGACCAAAGAAAGACATATAGATAGACAAATAGATAGAAATATAAAAGACAAATATAAAGACAGATAGATATATAGATAGATAGACAAATAAATAGACAAATAGATAGTGTGATAGACGAATTAGTAGATAGATATATAGCTATATGGATAAATAGAATGAATACATATATATAGATACATATAAATGATATATAGATAGATAGAAGGTAAACAAATAGATATACATATAGATAGAAAGTAACATTATATATAGATGATAAATATAAAATAGATAAACATATACATTACACA
>JAREIK010000897.1:77716-96564 GCA_029783825.1 Sapria himalayana | reverse complement strand
TAGATAGACAGATAATCAGATAGTCAAAGAGACAGATAGAAAGAAAGAAAGATAGATAAATACATAAATAGATAGAATGATAGTTTGATAGATAAATAGATTGATAGATATAATGATAGATAGGTAGCCAGGTAGCTAGATAGGTAGATAGATAAATAGTTAATTAGATATATATATATATATATATATATATATATATATATATATATATATATATATATATATATATATATATATAGATAAATAGATAGATATACAGATATATATATTTATTGATTAGTTTATTGATTGAATAAATTGATTTATAGATAGATGGATAGTTACAAAAATGGATATATATATAGTAGGACATAAAAATAGAAAGAAAGAAAGATAGATAGATAAATAGATAGATACATAGTTATATATATAGTTAGATAAACATATAATCATATACAAAAATAGTTATATAGTTAGATAGATAGATTTATAGATAGACAGATAGACAAATAGATAGACAGATTGATAGACAGACATATAGCAGATAGACAAATATATTGATAGAAAAAATATCAGATAGACAAATATATAGATAGAAAGATTGACAGGCAACAACTAGATAGATAATCTAGATAGCTAAATTGACACATTGATATATACATAAATAGATAGATAGATATACAAATAGGTAGATAGAAAGATAGAAAATATAAAGATAGACAGATAGAAAAATAGACAGATTGACAGATAGACAGACAATAGATAGATAGATAGAATATATGCAGATAATAGATTAGGACAGATAGTATATATACAGATAGATC
Organism: Sapria himalayana; assembly: GCA_029783825.1. Lineage (NCBI taxonomy): Eukaryota > Viridiplantae > Streptophyta > Magnoliopsida > Malpighiales > Rafflesiaceae > Sapria > Sapria himalayana. Next base: position 95,761 of record JAREIK010000897.1, on the reverse strand, counting down.
ATAAGTACTAGATAGATAGACAGAGATAGATAATCAGGATCGATAGAAAACATATAGACAGATAACAAATAGATAGATAGATACACAAATAGCCACATAGATAGAAACACAGATAGCCAGATAAATAAAAAGAAAAATAGATAGATAGATATATATATATATATATATATATATATAGTTAGACTTATAGATACAAAGAAATATAGATAGTTAAACAAAATATATATATATATATATATATATATAGAATAATAGTTAGACATATAAACATATAGACATATATATATATATATATATAGACATATACATAGATTTATAGATAAATAGACAAATAGATAGATATATAGATAGATAGGTAGATAGGCAGTTGACAGATAGACATATAGACTGATAGATAGATAGATAGATAGACAAATAGATATATAAAAAAATAGACATATAAATAAATAAATAAATAGATAGACAGATAAATAGATAGATAGATAGACAGAGAGACAGATAGATAGATAGATAAACATATAGATAGATATATAGATAGACAGATAGACATATAGATATATATATATATATATAATATATATATATATATATATATATATATATAGACATATAGAAAATAGATAGATAGACATATAGTTTATAGACAGATGGATAGATAGCCATATAGAAAGATAGTCATATATACACATAGAGAGATAGACAGATAGACATATAAATAAATAGATAGATCGATAGATAGTTTTATAGATATATAGATAGATAGAAAGATAATGAATAGATAGGAAAAAAAAGATAGATAGATAGATAGATAAACAAAGAGACAAAATATCGATAGACAAATCTATTGATTGATAGATAGATAGAAAGAAAGATAGATAAATATACAAATAAATAGATTAACATACAGACAGACCGATATATAAATAGATAGATAGATTGATAGATAGATAAATAAATTGATAGATAGATAGCTAGATAGCCAGATAGTCAAATAAATACATAGATAGATAAAATATATATATAGACAGATGGACATATATATAGATAGACATATAGAAAAATAGGTGTATATATATATATATAAATAGATAGTCAGATGGTACATAAACAGATAGATATATAGACATATAGATAGATAGAGAGATAAATAGATAGACACATAGTTAGATTGAAAGATTGAGAGATAGATAGATAGATAGTTAAAAAGATAGATTAACAGATAGACAGATATGCATATATATATATATATATATATATATATATATATAGTAGATAGATAGATATCTAAATAGGTAGATAGATAAATATATAGATATATATAGATATATAGATATATATATATATATATATATAGAATGATAAATCGATAAATAGATAGATATATTGATAGATTTATTGATTGAATCTTTGATTTATAGAAAGATGGATAGTTAGAATATATATATATATATATATATATATATATTGTTAGACATATAGATAGATAGAAAGACAGATAAAAAGATAGATAGATAGATAGTTAGATAGATACACATATAGGCATATTCATAGATAGTTAGATAGACTTATAGATAGATTTATAGATAGATAAATACACAGATTGACATACAGACAGACAGATAGATAGATAGATTGATAGATAGACATATAGCTAGATAGCCAGATAGTCAAATAAATACATAGAGAGATAAAAAATATATAGATATATATACATATAGAAAGACATGTATATGTGTGTGTGTGTGTATATATATATATATATATTCAGATTGGTACATAAACAGGTAGATAGATAGACAGATATAGAGATAAAGAGATAGACACATAGATAGATAGATTGAAAGATAGAGAGATTGATAAACAGATAGACCAATAGATTGATCGACAGATAGACAGACAGATAGATAGTTAAAAAGATAGATTGACAGATACACAAATAGACATATTAATAGATATATAGATAGATAGCTAGTCAGATATCTAAATTGTTATATAGATAAATAAATAAATAAATAAATAAATATATATATATATAATATATATATATATATGGAAAGATAGATAGATAAATCAATAATAGATATATATATATATATATATACATAAATTTATTGATTGATTTATTGATTGAATCATTAATTAATAGAAAGATGGATAGTTAGATATATATATATATATAGTTAGACATATAGATAGATAGACAGATAAATAGTTAGAAAGATAGATAGTTAGATAGATACACTATAGACATATACATAGATTGTTAGATAGACTTATAGATAGATTTATAGGTAGACAAATATAGAAAATTATAGTTAAACAGATAGAAAGAAAGATAAGCAGATTGGCATATTGGTAGATAGATATATAAATATATAGATAAATAAATAAAAAGATAGACACATTGACAGACAAGCAGATAGATACTTATCCAGATAGGTAGATAAATCGATAGATAGATATAAAGATATATATATAGATAGATAGATAAATAAATATATATAGATTTAGTGATTGAGTAATTGAATGATAGATAGATATATAGATATATAGATTGATATATATATATATATATATATATATATATATATATATATATATAGAAAGATTGATTGAATAATTGATTGATTTATTTATTTATTGATTTATTGATGATTAATTTTTTTTTATTTTTTGATTGATAGATATATAGATAGATAGTTGGGTAGATAGATAGATATATTCATTGATATATAGATAGATAAATAGATATAAAGATAGATAGATTGATATATATATATATATATAATTGTTAAATAGATAGACAGATAGAGAGAGATAGAGAGATAGGTAGACAAGTAGACAGAGAGATTGATGGGAGACACATAGATAGAGAGATGGATAAAGAGACACATAACATACAAATAGATAGATAGATATACAAATAAATAGACATACAGATAGATAAATTGATAGTTAGATATATAGATAAATAGATAGATATATATATATATATATATATATATATATATAGATAAAAATATAGAAAGATAAATCGATAAATAGATAGATATATAGATATATAGATAGATTTATTCATTGATTTATTGATTGAACTATTGATTTATAGAAAGATGGATAGTTAGATATATATATATATATATATATATTGTTAGACATATAGATAGATAGAAAGACAGATAAAAAGATAGATAGATAGATAGTTAGATAGATACACATATAGACATATTCATAGATAGTTAGATAGACTTATTGATAGATTTAAAGGTAGACAAATATACAAATATATAGTTAAACAGATAGAAAGATAAGTATATTGGAATATCAGCAGATAGATTGATAGATATATAGATAAACAAATAGAAAGGTAGACACATTGATAGATAGATAAATATCTAGCCAGATAGGTAGATAGATCGATAGATAGATATAAAGATAGATATATAGATAGATAGATAGATATATAGATGGATATATATATATATATATATATAAAGAATGATTTATTTATTTATTTATTTATTGATTTATTGATGATAGATTTTTTTTTATATTTTGATTGATTGATAGATAGATAGTTGGGCAGATAGATAGATAGATTCATTGATATATATATATAGATAGATAGATTGATATATATATATATATATATTGTTAGATAGATAGACAAATAGAGAGAGATAGATAGATAGACAAGTAGACATAGAGATGGATAGAGAGACACATAAACATATAGATAGATAGATAGACAGACAAAAAGGTAGATCTACAAATAAACAGATAGACATATAGATAAATAAATAGATAGATATATAGATAAATAGATAGATATATAGATAGATATGTAGATATATATATATATATACAATTCAATAGATAGACATATAGACAAATACATATATAGATAGATAGACATATAGATAGATATGTAGGTTGGTAGATAGATATGTATATAGGTAGATAGGCAGTAATTTAGGTAGATAGATAGGTATCTAGATAGATAGATATGTAGATTGGTAGATAGACAAATACATAGATAGACACATAGTCAAAAAAATAGTCAAATAAATATATAATAGACAAACAGATAAATAGATAGACAGACATATAGATAGATAGTTAAATAGATAGACATACAGATAGATAGACATATAGATAGATAGTTAAATAGATAGTCGGGTAGAAACATATATAGATAGACAGATAGATAGCTAGATAGATATATATACAGATAGACAGCTAGATAAATAGATAGACAGATAGACATATAGATAGATAGACAGAAAGACAAATAGTCAAATAGACAGACAGACAAACAGATAGATAGATAGATAGACACATATTCAGATAGTCATATTGAAAGATAGACAGTTAGATATATATATATATATATATATATATATATATATATATATATATATATATAAAGACAGATAGATACATAAAGAGATATACAAATAGACTGATAGATAGATAGGCAGACATATAGACATATAGACATATAGACAAATAGACATATAGAAAGATAGACAAATAGACATATAGATACATAGTCAAATCAATAGATAGATAGATATATAGAAAAATAGATAGATATACAAATAGATATATAAAAAAAAATAGATAGACAAATAGACAATTAGATTCATAGACAGATATATAGATATAAAGATAGATAGATTGATAGATAGATAAAGATATCTATAGATATATAGATATATAGATAGACATGGTCAAATAGACAAATAGACAAATAGACATATAGAAAAATAGATAGATAGTTGGATATTTAGAAATATAGATAGAAAGATAGATAGATACACAATAGATAGTCACTACTAAAAATAAAGAGAATTCTGATCAAATTATTGACCAAAAATATTTGTCGGTTATTACACACCAAATCACGACCATTTAGAGACAAAAAATGAGTTTCGAAATAAAAAATAATTCCGACTAAATTTTAGACCAAATACCGACCATATTTATCAACAAAATAGTTTTGCTCAGAAATTGGTTTGTAAATTAGGAGGGAACTATTGAAAAAAAATTACCAACAAATTACTGACCATTTACCGACCAAAATTTTTTTTGCTTATACCTAGATTAAATTTTTTTATTTAATAAAAATTTGCTAAGTCATTAGCACTTAGCAAAATTTTCCTCTTTTGTATTTCTAACAGAGGCGAAACTTGACTACAAGGGAGCAACCTAGGAATTATATCCCTTCTGTTACCAGGTAATTTTTTCATTGTTCTTCTCCTTCAGAATGCTATAAGCATATCTCCTTCTCGCTGAATTTTATTAGCACCATCGGATTTTTATTTTTCAGAATAATCAGGCATTAGCTTTTTTTAATTCTCACCTGATTTTCTTTCATTTTGCTTCTATATTTATTTCACCTATATGATTTTTCATTCTACACTATTAATGAAACTATAAATTATTAATATAATCTTTGTTCTTCTATTGTTTAAATTTTTAGGGTTTTATTGATTTCAAATTTATAATATTTGCATTTTGTTCTCTCCTTCTTGATGTTTTTTACTTCTGTAACTTAAGAAAAATTAAACTTAATGTTAATGGCTTATATTTTTGTTTTCTCCAAGTAAATTATAAACATTTAACAGTATATATAAAGTTTATACATTTATATAATCGTATGACATTATATATAAATGTATATACTTTAATTTATATAAATGTATTACATTATATATTAACAGTGATATGTTTATTTAACATATAATGTTATATATAAATATTTATACTTATGTGTTACTGTTTATAAATATCTATAAAATATTTACATAAAACTATCCATTTATATAATTTTTTATATAACAATTATATAACATTAAATGGTTATACAATTTTTTTAAACATTTATATTATATATTAATTTTTTATAAATATATAATATTTATAATGTTTATATAAATGTGATATATACTATATATTATTTATAAAAGTATTACACATATATAATTATATTTAAGTAACATTTATAAAAATATTTTAATCACAAATATTATATATAAACACTTGTTTAATTATATAATCATATGTCATTATATATAAAAGTATTTATAACTATATTTATAATTAAGTAAACTATTTTTATAACAATATTTATAACTATACATGACTAATTTTTAACTATATAATAATGTATAACTATATGTATAATTCTATATAACTATATTTCTTTAAATCAATATACTATATGCATAATAATATATAACTATTATAATTGTATTTTACTAAATGTATAACTATATAAATGTTATATATAAATATATCTTTAACTACATACATATTTATATCTATGTGTATAACTATATATAAATATTTGTATAACTATGTAACACTCTGTATAATTAAATATAACTATATTTGTAACTATATATCCATATATGTATTCAATAATTAAATTAAAATATTTGTTCATAACATTGTATATATTTATGTATAACAACTTATAACTACTTGTATAAATATATCTATATATAACTATGTGTTTAATTATATATAATTATTTATAACTATATATATTATATGTATAATAATATATAACTATAAATAATTGTATCTTACTATATGTATAACTATAAAAGTTTTATACATAATTATATTTAAATATTAAATTTACTACATATATATATTATATATTTGTATATATGAGTATATAAAAAAGTATTTTACTATATCTATACCTATACATAACTACATGTATAATATGAATTATACTACATACCATAGAATGGTTTGCGATACTGTGGGTCCTGATGTACATGTACACTACATATACAGTGTATATGTATACACTGGTATATATGTACATATACATTGTAGTGTATATGTACATATAAATACTTGTACATATATACCAATATATATGAATATGTACATATATACTAGTATATATGTACATATACACTATAGTATATGTACATATATATACTATAGTATATGTACATATACAGTGCAAGCATACATGTACATCTATACAATAGTGTATATGTATACACTTGTATATATGTACGTATAAACTACAGTATATATATACATATATATTGTAGTATTATATATTTATCAAAATAGAACTTTTTTTATTTATTTATTTTGATTTGATTGACTATTTAATTTTCATAGAGATATAGTACCACAATGTTTTCCATACGAAGCTTATAGAAGAGAATGGATTTTTCACTAGACATAATACATGCGACTATGATAGCTTTGTCGCAATAGAAAGATGGTGACCAGAGGAGCTGGGGGAGAGAAAGCAACGTCAATTTAATTGATAGATTATACTTTATGCACAATATGTATGTATGTATGTATATATTGAAGTTTTATCCGGTAAAATCTAGTTGCAAATTTCTTGTACCTTGTGTTTGCAAGTTCGATGCAATTTTGAACAAACAAAGATGATTTTTGAAGCCCTGGTTATGGTGTTTGTTCGTATTTTTTTATGCTTATGATAGAATATCTAACTATTTGATGTTCATTCTACATAATAGATATTTGCACTCTATTTTATGTAAATACATGTACATCTATATCAGCATATATGAATATGTACATATATACCATAGAATGAGTTGCGTCTGCATTTCGGCTGGCTTACAAAGAAGTTTCAAAAGGGAGATCTACAGTTCAACACTGATGATCTACTGATGCTCCAACTGCACATCTACTCTAGCACCTACATCAGCACTTGCAGCAACCACATTAGGGTTAGCAGTAGCAGACAGCTCTACCCTAGTACCCGACATCTCACCAAGCGGAACAGATACATCTCAGCATAATGATTATGAAACTAGATTGGATGATTGAGTGTATTAGACACTTTTTTTATGTCTAAAACATGGATTTTGGAATTCATGTTTTTATTTTGTCTTGACTTATTTACTATATATATGTAGTATATATATTAGTTTGCTTGTTTTAATTGTACATTTCTTTTGTTTTTTAATCTTAATATATGTATATATATACAAGCAAAATATAAAACTCAAAAAAATATATATTTAAAAATTAATTTACCGACCAAATTGACACCAAAAACCGACCAATATTCTTTAATATCAAAGATCGGTAAAAGGTCACCAATTGGTCGGTAATACTTATGGAGACCAATTATCGACAAATGATATTAAAAAATTTTGGTCGGTTTTTAGTCGTAATTTCATCAATTATCACTCTTCATTTGGAGACCATTTGCCGATCTAATACTTTTGGTGAGAAAAAAGTCAGAATATAGTCGATAATTATTTTTCGGTAAATGGTACAATAAATGGTCGGTAATTTACCGACAAACTTATTATTTGTCAACAAAAAAATTGCCGAGGAGAAAAATTGCAACTAAATAATTTGGTTGGCAAATGGTCAGTAATAGGTTTTTCCACCAAAAAATAACTAATTACCGACAAAATAATTGGTCAGTAAATCAGTAAATTTTAGTAGTGAGAGAGATAGATAAACAATTATATAGAAAGAAATATAGATATTTAAATAGATAGATAGAAAGACATATAGACATATTTATTGATATACAGCTAGACAAATAGATATATAGATAGATAGACAGACAAACAGATCATTTAGATAGATAGATAGACATGTAAATAGATAGATAGATAGAAAGATACACAGATAAAAAAATAGACAGGTTGATAGATAGACAAATAGATAGAGGCATAAAGATAGATAGATAGGTAGATAACCAGATAAATAGATAGCCATATAGAAAAATAGACATATTGATTGATAGACTGATAGATAAACAGAAATATAGACAGATAGACAATTAGGTAGATAGACATATAAACAGATAGACAGATAGATAGGTAGATAGAAAGATAGACACATAGATAGATCGATAGATAGATAAATAGATACACACACACACACACACACACACACACACACACACACATATATATATATATATATATATAGTCAGACAAATAGACAGATAGAAAGATATATTGATAAATAGACAGATACACAGAAAGTTAGATAGATAGATAGACAATTATATTGATAGATATATTGACATATACATAAATAGATAGAAAGATAGACATATAGCCAAATTTATGGATAAACAAATAGAGATATAGACAAATAGATAGATAGATAGATAGACATATAGATAGATAAATAGATAGATAGACATATAGACATATAGATAGATAGACAGATAGATATAAAGACATATATATAGGTAGGCATAAAAATAGATAGACAAATAGATAGAGAGATAGTTAGATAATTAGATAGATAGATCGATAGGCAGATATGTAGATATGCATATTGGAAAATATGTAGTTAGGTAGATAGAGAGTTAGACAGATAGGTAGATAGACTGATATACAGATAAAAAGATAGAAAGATATACAGATAGACAGATAGGCAGATTGACCAAAAGTCAGATAGATAGATAGATAATTAGTTAGTTAGATAGATATATAGATAGACAAATAAACAGAAAGACAGACAGATAGATAAATAGACAGATAAATAGATTGACAAATAGACAAATAGGCAGATAGATAGATAGATAGATAGATAGATAGACAGATAGATAGATAGACAGATATTTAGATAGACAGATAGACTGATAGACATATAGATAGATACACAAATAGATAGATAGATAGTCAGATAGTCAGATAGATAGATAGACAGATTGATAGATATAAAAATAGATAGAAAAAGAAAATAAATAGATAGAATAATAGATAGATAGATAGATATACATATAGATAGATAGAGAGATAGATATATAGATAGATAGTAAGACATATAGATAGATAGATATACAAATAGACAAATAGATAGATAGACAAATAGACAAATAGACAAACAGATAGATAGATAGATAGATAGATAGTTAGATAGATAGATAGATACACAAATACAGTGTTAAATATATAGATAATTATATAGATAGAAATATAGAAATAAAAATAGATCTATAAATAGACATATACAAAAATTTATAGATAAACAGATATACAAATAGATAAATAGATAGATAGACAGATAGATAGATAGACAGATTTATAGATAGATAGATAGATAGGTAAATATATTAATAGATATATAGATAGTTAGATACACAGATAGAAAAATAGATAGATAGATAGACAGATAGATATATAAACATTTAGACAGATAGATAGGTATATAGCCAGATAGCCAGATAGGTAGATAAACAAATAGATAGATTAAGTGATAGATAGATATATAAATATAAAGATTGATAGATAGATAGATAGACATATAGATAGATAGACAAATAGACAAATAGATAGATAGACAAATAGAAAGATATATATATTGACAATTAGATAGATAGATAGATAGATTGGTAGATATATAGATAAATAGATAGACAGAGAGATAAATAGATAGATAGATAGACATATAGACAGATACACAGAAAAACATAGAAAGAAAGAAAGATAGCTAGATATAAAGATAGATAGATAGACATAAAGACAAATAGATAGATAGACAGATAGATAGAAAGATAGAAATTTAGATAGAAAGATATATAGAAAGATACATAGATATATATATATATATATATATATATATATATATATATATAGTCAGACAGATAGATAGATAGAATGATAGAATGATAAAATGATAGATAGACATATATATAGAAAGTTAAATAGATAGATAGATTGTTATATCGATAGACATACCAACATATACATAGATAGATAGATATACATATAGACAAATTTATAGATAGAAAGAAAGATAGACAGATAAATAAATACAAAGATTGATAGATAGACTATTAGATAAATAAAAAGATTGATAGATAGACAGATAGATAATTTGATAGATAGATAGATAATCAAATAGATAATAGATATATAAAAAGATATACAAATAGACAGATAGAATGATAGATAGATAGACAGATAGATAGGTAGATAGAATGATAGACACGTAGATAGATAGATAGATACATAGATAAATAGATATATATATATATATATATATATATATATATATAGTCAAACAAATAGACAGATATATAGATATATTGATAAATAGACATATACATAGAAAGTTAGATAGATAGATAGATAGACACTTATAATGATAAACACATTGACATATACTTAGATAGATAGATAGACATATAGACAAATTTATAGATAGAAAGATAGAGAGATAGACAAATAGATAGATAGATAGACATAAAGATAGATAAATAGATAGATAGACATATAGACATATAGATTGATAGAAAGATAGATATAATGACATATATATAGGTAGACATAAAAATAGAAAGACAAATAAATAGATACACAGATAGTTGGATATACAGATAGATAGAAAGATAGTTAGATAATTAGATAGATAGGCATATAGGTAGATATGCAGATTGGCAGATATGTAGTTAGGCAGATAGAGAGCTAGATAGATAGATAAATAGACCGATAGACAGATAAAAAGATAGAAAGATATACAGATAAATAGATAGGTAAATTGACCAAAAGATAGATAGACAGATAGACAGATAGATAGTTAAATAGATAGATGATAGATAGATAGACAGGTAGACAGATAAATTTATATAGATAGACAAAAAGACTGATACACAGATTGATAGATAGACAAATAGGTAGATAAATAGATAGACAGATAGACAGATAGGCAGATAGTCAAATAGATAGATAGATAGATTGATAGACATATAGATAGATACATATATAGATAGATAGATAGTCAGATAGACAGATAGACAGATTGGTAGATATAAAAATAGATAGAAAGAAAAATAAATAGATCGAATAATAGATAGATTGATAGATAGAAATATAGATAGATAGAGAGATAGATATATAGATAGATAGATAGATAGATAGTCATATAGATAGATAGATAGATATACAGATAGATAGATATATAGATAGATAGATAGATAGACAAATAGACAAATAGACAAATAGACAAATAGATAGATAGATATATAGATAGATAGTTAGATAGATAGATAGATAAGCAAATAGATTATTAGATAGATAGATAATTAAATAGATAAAAATATAGAAATATAAATAGATCGGTAAATAGACATATACAAAAATTTATAGATAGACAGATATACAAATAGATAGATAGATAGATAGACAGATAGATAGACAAATATATAGATAGATAGATAGATAGGAAAATAGATTAATAGATAGATAGATAGTTATATACACAGATAGACAAATAGATAGATAGACAGATAGATATATAGACATATAGATAAATAGATAGATAAGTAGATAGGCAGATAGCAGATAGGTAGATAGACATATAGATAGATTGACTGATAGATAGCTATATAAATAGAAAGATTGACAGATAGATAGATAGACATATAGACAAATAGACAGATAGACAGATAGACAGATAGAATGATATATATATTGAAAATTAGACAGATTGATTGATTGATCTATATATATATATATATAGATAAATACATTTATAGATAGTTAAATACATAGATAGACAGATAGACATATTGACATATACACAGAAAAACAAATAGGAATAAATAAAGAAATATAGATATAATGATAGATAGATAGATATATATATAAATAGATAAATAGACGGATAGACAGATAGGCAAATAGATAGAAATATAGAGAGAAAGATAGATAGAAAGATATATATATATATATAGTCAGATAGATAGACAGATAGAATGATAGAATGATAGATAGGCAGATATACAGAAAGTTAAATAGATAGATAGATTGTTATACTGATAGACATATAGACATATAGATAGATAGATAGATAGATAGACATATAGACAAATTTATAGATAGACATATAGAAAGATAGACAGATAGATAGATAGACAGATTTACAGATAGATAGATAAGATGAGAATGGTTTTTGCCTGGCACGGCACGTGCCCAACCTAGAATAGCATGGGTCTAAACTAGGAAAGACAGGCATGCCCTCGTGATGGCTTGGTCATCGCAACTGGTTCACCTCACAAGGGCCCAGGCCTTGGACCATGGACTCCTATGTGCCATGTCCCCTAGACAGTGTATGCAGGTGGCAAGTGCTAAGCATGATGGTAACATTATATCAACATATTATACATAACATAGATGTTTTAATTGTTATATGCATCTATTTATCCACATAATATAATTATTGTGTATTATAATATACAAAATACCTACATAAATTATATAGAATGTACATACAATTTGTATATACACTCGTATATAATATATAAATATACACATTGTATATAAATAGAAATTTTTGTGTAGATACATATATACATAAAGTAAATACAAACTATATACATACATACCTAGTATATAACAAATTTAAAATTATGAATTAAAAAATTAAATAACAACGCACTATCAAATTTAAAATTTTGTGTTGTTATTATATAAAATGATAACAAAACACTCTCAAATACCCAATTGAATTACCCCACTATAGAGAAAGAACTTGTATCAACAATCTTTTTTTGGCAAGTTAATATAATATTTAGTGGGAACCAAAGTCCTAGTATATACTAAATATTCTATAATCAAATATCTCTTAGAAAAGAAAGATGTCAGATCTAGATTGATTTGATGAATTTTACTATTACAATAGTTTGAACTAGATATATTAGATAAGAAATATACATATAATCAAAATTTAAAATAGCTTATCAAGACTAAAAAAAGAAGATAGAAGAGTTGTTGAAGAAGATATTAGATATATTTTTTTATTTGAACAAATTATAGTATTGAATGAAAATGTAACTCCATGGTACGTAGTATTGAATGAACCTTATCATTTCAAGTAGTACTCTGATCAAATTTTGAGGTGAAGTGTGTATATACTTGTATGTATAACTATACATACAAGTATATATGCATAAATATATATGTGCATATACACTACCCGACACACACACACACACACACACACACACATTTATACATCCATATACATTACTATACATAATATATCAACATACACATTTTTGTACTTTTGTATATATTCACACATGTATCTACATTTTCAAAGTAGTGGTATATACTTGTATGCATGCATATACTACTATACACCCACACAAACACACACATATACCTATATACGTAATGTATTTTTAAAGTTACACATGAAACTATTATGTGTGTGTGTGTGTGTGTTTGTGATGCATATTAATGCGTAAAATGAAATTATGATTTAATATATAAGCTTCTATTTTAGTCAAATAGTTGTTTTTTTAATATTTATATTAAAATAACTATAATTATCCTCATTTAAATGAAGTTGGCATTATTTTAAATTATTTTGTTTTTATAATTATGTTAAAAATGAAAATATAATTCATAAATAATAATAATATTGTTTTTGTTTTTCTATATAATTATTTTAATAAAATATTAATGTCTATGATAAATTTATACCTATTATTTATTGTTATTAATAAATTTTTAGAAACTTTAATATTCAAACAAATATAATGTAGTACATATAAATACATGCCTTTAATGTTTTGTAAAAAATCAATTATTTCTTTAATTATGTTTAAACAAAACAAAGTACCATATAGATATATGAGTAAATTTTTCTACAAGTAATTATCTTTTTTATTTTATTCAAAATCTATAAATGACCATATAAATATCTAAATTTGTTTTTTTAAATAATTATTTTTAAATTTTTTTTTTCAAATTGAATGCATGACAATGTTTTTTTTTGTAATTAATAAAAACATTTCAAGCATTGTTTATTTATAATAAATATAACATATTGCATATTATGAGGTACAAATTTTATTTTGTAAATAAATTTTATTTTTAAAATTCTATCTTTGTAAATTGAAACTACATCACATATTTTTTTAAAATTTTTTTATAATATTTAATTACATAAACAAATTGTTATTTGTTTTGAAATTTACAACATGAATTTAAGAAATGAATATTTTATTAGAAATCAATTTTAGTAAAATCATATTAAGTGAAACAAAATACAAACCCTAGACATATTAAATCATAATGATTTATACATACATATAAAAATACAATAAAATACATATAAGGTTGAAAAAATAAAAATTAAGTACCAAAAATATATGGAAAAATGATAAAGATTTATACAATATCGAAAAAAAACATGTATGAATGAAATGAATAATATGAATGGATATTAATTTTTTGAAGAATGTAGTTATACATGTTGTAGATGTAGTTATATATAGTTTTTCATTTAATTATATATATTTAGACATATGGCTATGTATAGGTATTGATGTAGATAAATACATGTATATATAGTTTTATGTTGATATACATATTGTTAAATACATTTATATATAGTTATATATCTATATATATGTATATTAAATATATGTTGTTATATTTATATATAGTTATGTTTATGTATACTATTTTTATAGTTATAGATATAGTAAAATACACTTATATATTTATGTGTTATTACTCTTGTGATCATCATATTTACATAATTTATTATTTAAATAATTAATATGTTGTTATATAGACACTGCTCACCACAAACACCAACACCCATTTTGTGATTAACATCGAAAATCACAAAACTGTCGAGTGGAAAAAACATGGAAATCAAGTCGGCATACCTACTGTGCACCATCAACATCCATACAATGAGAACACATTATATCACACATGCATGAAGTATGTATACAAATCAGTTTATATAAGTAATCCAAGCATACCTGATTAATGAATAAGAATTTCGAAATAAAAAATAACAGAATCAAAACACACACTCTTGCATTAAGATAATCAATGAATAATTAGGGCAGAAAACATACCTCAAATCAATAAGAAATTCCCACTTACTCTTCGATTAGGGTTTTATGCATAGGTGTCGAGAAATAGAGGCCAACTGCTGAGTACTTAGGTGCTTCTTAGAGATGTCTCTCGAGTCTTGATAACAAGTAACTAAAATTACCAAAATTACTAAAATTACCAAAATGTTTCATTTTAAAAATATTAAATAAACAATAAAAATATATAACACAAAAAGACACATTTTTTTATTTATTATCAAAATATTTTCAACAAAATTCATGTGCGTGTAGCAATGTACACATGAAAAACAAGCACATTACAATTTTTCATTATAAAATTAATTAAATAATAAATATAAAAACAATTTCAAAAAATAAATGTTTAGCCTTTAATAAAAAAAAATTAAATAGCAACAAAATTTACAAACTTCATATAATAAGACATCCATGAAAAGTTGATTTATCTTCTAGCCACTCTTCTAAGAGTTATAAATTACTCTTTATGTTAAAAAAATATATAAATATATATATTTAATGGTTATAAATTTTTAAGAATTCATATTAATTTTTATGAAGATAATATGAAAAAATTTTAAAAGCATAAAAATTCATATTATTTGATATCATTTATAATTTTTAAAATACTAAAAATTACTTAAAGTGAGAAGATATTTTAAAAAATTAAATTTATTATTTTAATAAAGATTGATTATCAAAAGATAATAGCAAAAATATTACTCAATTGTTTAATTCTTATAAAATTTAGTAGGGGCAACAATCTATGTATTTTTTTTGAATATTAATTTATTTTTTTAAAATTTAATGAAAAAATTTTAATTTTTATTATAATTCAAGATTTTTCAAATTTTGTATTAATTATTTTTTAAAAAGTTTCTTATAATCATAATTTTTTTATAATTATATTAATATTAAT
Source organism: Sapria himalayana (assembly GCA_029783825.1). Lineage (NCBI taxonomy): Eukaryota > Viridiplantae > Streptophyta > Magnoliopsida > Malpighiales > Rafflesiaceae > Sapria > Sapria himalayana. Next base: position 78,974 of record JAREIK010000897.1, on the reverse strand, counting down.
ATTTACTAGTTTATTCGTAAATTCAGATATTTTTAAAAATATTTTGTATTTAATCATACGTTGAATTATTTTATATTTATATCAGTAGAAATTTTAATATACGTTCATTTAATTTTTAAAATATCTTAAAAAATTATTATAATTATAGAATTAATTATTTAATATTACTTTAATACAAAATTTAAAGTTTATTAATTAAAAATGTTAGAAAATTTATAATAATTAAAATAGTTATTTTAGTCCTTATTTAATAATATTTTTATGTATTATTTTATTTTTAAAATCATTTATTTGTAATTTTTTTTATAATTTTACATGGAGAATGTGTCTTTCAAGGATTGCTCATCTATAGACCATAACATACATTTAATAAACAAAATTAAATAAAATATTAAAACAAATAATAAATTAAAAAAATTAAATAATTAAAGATTGGCAAGGGAAATTCCCTTGCTAAATTCGTCATAATATTTAGGATGTAATTAGCAAGGAAAATTTGGTCACTAAATCCGTGACTATATTTCGGATATTATTAGCTAGGGAAATTCCGTCGCTAAATCCCTTGTTATTTTCAGGATTAAATTAGCTAAGGAAAATTCTATCGCTAAATCAGTCGTTATATTCCGGATGAAATTAGCTAGGAAAATTTTATCGTTAAATAAGTCGCTATATTCCGAATGAAATTAGCTAGGGAAATCCTGTCTCTAAATCTGTCGCTATATTCTAGATGTAATTAGGTAGGAAATTTTAGTCGCTAAATTGATCGCTATATTCCAAATTTAATTTGCTAGGGAATCTCCGTCGCTAAATCCATCTATATATTCTAGATTTAATTTACAAGAGAAATTCCGTCACTAAATCCATCACAATATTCTGGATGTAATTAGCTAAGAAATGTTCGGTCGCTAAATCCGTCGCTATACTTTGGATTTAATTAGCAAGAAAAGTTTCATCACTATATTCCGGATTTAATTAGCTAGGGAAGGTCTGTCACTAAATTTGTCGCTAAATTCTCAACTTTTCATTGTGCATAATTTACGTGGCTATTCCATCTTTAATCCCTCGCTAATCCGTTTAAAATTTTTATTTCAAAGAAAAATTAGAAATCCCTTGCTATTCCCTAGCTAATCCCTTACAATTTAGCTATGGATTGATCCCTAGCTAAAATTAAATAGCTAATTGAACATTTTCTTATAGTGATAGACATATAGACATATAGAAAGATAGACATATAGACATATATATAGATAGACAAATA
>JAREIK010000897.1:72716-75216 GCA_029783825.1 Sapria himalayana | reverse complement strand
GATAGATAGATATATAGATAGAAAGATATATAATAAGATAGATAGATATATAGATTGATAGACAGATAGATAGACAATAGATAGATAGAAAGATACACAGATAGACTGAAAGATAAATAGACACATAGATAAATATAAAATAGATAGACATATAGACAGATATACATATAGTCATATTTATTGATAGATATATAGATAGATAGAAATATAAACAGTTAGACAAATAGATAAACAGACAGATAGACTGGTAGATAGAGAGACAAATAGATAGATAGATAGATAGACAAATAGATAGATTGATACATAGATTTATCTTTTAACAGAAAGATTGATAGAAAAATAGATAGATAGATAAATAGCCACATAGCGAGATCACCAGATAGATATATTTTTTTTGATACATAGATAGATATTTATAAAGATAGATTGATAGATAAATAGATATTTATAAAGATAGATTGATAGATAGATAGATATTTATAAAGATACATTGATAGATAAATAGATAAATATATAGATAGATAGATAGATTCATTAATTGATAGATTTATTGTATGAATGAATGAATGATTGATAGATAGATAGATATATAAATTGTTAGATAGATAGATACATCGATATATAGAAAGATAGATAGATAGGTAGATAATTGATAGGTATATTGTGAGATAAATTGATTAATTGATTTATTGATTGAATGATTGAATGATAGATAGATTGATGGATAGATAGATTGATGGATAGATAGATAGTTAGATAGATAGATAGATAAATAGTTAGATATAAAATAGATAAATAGATAGAAATATAGGTGGATAGAGAGACAGATAAATAGATAGACATATAGATATACAGATAAATAGACAAAAAGATAGATTTACAGATTGATAGATAGACAGATTGATTGATTGACAGATAAAGAGTTAGATAAATAGATAGATTTATATATTGATAGATAAACACATAGATAGAGAGATTGATAGATATATAGCCAGATAGCCAAATAGGCAGATAGATAAATAGAAAGATAGCTAGAAAGATAGATATATAGATATATAGATAGATAGATCAATAAATAGATAAATTGATTAAATGTTTAATTTATTGAATGGAGGATTGATAGATAGATAGACGGATAGATAGATAATAGATATATTGATAGATAGATAGTTAACAAATAGACATAAAGATAAATACATAAATTATTATATAGATATATATATATATATATAGATTTGTTGATAGATACATATACAGATAGAATGACAGATAGGTAGGTAGGTAGGAAGATAGATAGAGATATATATAAAAAGATAGGTAGGTAGACATATAGATAGAAAGATAGATAGATAGACAGATAGATAGATAAACAAATAGATAGACAATATAAAAATAGTAAGATAGATAGATAGATAGAAAATGAGACAGATAGACAAATAAAAAGATAGAAAGATAGATTGACAGATAGATAGATATACTTATAGATAGATTTATAGATAGATAGACATATAGATGAATAGGTAGATAGAAATATATATATAAAGAGAGATAGATAAATAGATAGGTAGATAGTGAGATAGATAAACAGTTAGATATATCGATATATATATATAGATTGATTGATTGATTGATTTATTTATTTATTGTTTGAATGATTGATTGATTGATAGAAAGATGGATAGATAGATTGAAAGATAGTTAAATAGTTAGATAGATACATAGATATATAGAAGGATAGATAGATACATTGAAAATAGCTAAATAATATTATAGATAGATTGATTTATTTATTTATTATTGAATTTTTGATTATTAGATAAAATAGATGGATAGATAGATAGATAGTTAGATAGATATATAGAGAGTTAGACATATAGACAGATAGACATATAGACATAAACATATAGACATATACATATATAGATAGATGATATAATAGAGAAAATATAAAAATAGACACAAACATATAGAGAGATAAATAAATTGACAAAAGAAAGGTAGCCTGAAAGATAGATAGATATACAGATAGACAGATAGATTATTAAACAGAAGTCATATATACATATAGATAGATATTCATATAGTGTTGGATACACAAATAGACCGAAAACTTATAGATAGATAGATAGATAGAAAGATAGACGTATAGATACATAGAGTTATAAAAAGATAGACATATAGATAGATAACATATAGTCTTATAGATAGTTAGATAAAAGAGATATATAGATAGATACTTCGACATATATTTAGATATACAGATAGATAGACTAATAATCAAATAGAAAGATACATAGATAGATAAATAGACAGACAGACAGACAGATTGATACATAAACATATTTATAGATAGACAGATAGATAGACAGACAAAAGGACAAATGACAAATAGACAGATAGACATAATACATAGTTAGATAGGTAGACACACATATGTTTATGATATAGATAGATAGATAGACATAAAGATGGAAAGATAGATAAGCAGAGAGGAAGATAG
>JAREIK010000897.1:27078-66230 GCA_029783825.1 Sapria himalayana | reverse complement strand
TATTAGGCTAAAACACTACTAAAATATTAAGAGACACAAAATATTCCATATATATAAACAAATATTATAGACATGAACACCAAAATTAAAGTTATTCTTATACAGCTTTCCCCAAAAATCCAAAAGATTCCAGCAATTATGTTTAGAGATAAAGAGAGTGTAAAATATCATGTTTTGCGAAAATAAGAGATAGATAAGCTAGCCCTTTTTTTATAAAGCTGAAATCATGTAAAAATGGGACCCATGAATTAGAAGGACCATGAAATGTAAGATACTTTGAATCAGGATTTTTCTTTTCTCTCACATATGTGTCCTGCAATGATTCACAATTTGGTAATCGAAAAACAAAGAACAAAACTAGAATAAAAAAATTGATACTTGCAGCAAAAATATCATAATTATTTACTACACAGACAAAAATAAATAATAGTTCATAAATAATTTTCTACTCAATCATCCTCATAATTTATAGGGAATGCTAACCTTTCCTGCGAGGATTCACAGCTGGATCTCAGAATGCTATATGATGTGCCAATGCCTAACTGTGACTCCATATAGGACATTTGCTGTTGCATTGCTTTTTAATTTCTTTAATTTCATGCATTTCTTCCATTAATTATTTATCTGCTCATCCTTCTTTTTTAGTTCGGTCTCCATATCTACAATACCTTCATTTGTTTCCCATGCTTGTTGTTCGACCACTTCATCCACCATTGCTGAGACAAATGAATTAGAAGCACGACTGCTACAACAAAATGCACTCCTTAGAGCCGATTCGTGCACTCGCTGCTTCTTTCGACCTCCATTATCTCCAAATAAATTGGATCATAGTCAATTGTTGAAGATTCATAGAACCCTCAACTTGTTGATGAGCAGCTGTCACACGTTCCTCCATAGGTTCTGAGATAAAATGGAGATAAAAACTATTCTAGATTTACAAAAAATAAATAAAATTTTGCATTCAAAATAATTTTTATAATGTATTATTTTATAAAGTCTAATTAATATAAATTTCTTACTACAATCATCTGAGACTTGTTGTCAACATACTGACCATCCACTTTCTTCACATGCATCTTCCTAAAAATCCCATTGAAATTTGGATCTCGGCCCAATTCTCCAGCCTAGAATATGTTTTTATTAATTCATAAAAAAACAAATGATAAAAAAATTTAACAAAATTATTTAAACCAAGCAGAGATTATATATATTGGACTATTAGGACAACCACAAAATAGATATGTTTAGAATTTTAAATTTGTACCAAATCTCGAGCCTGCTCGATGCTCGATTTTGAACCTCTTGTGTGTCGACAGATTCAAGTACCTAGTCCAACAACCTCACTTCGTCGATTTTTGCTGGCAATATCTGATTTTTTCTTCACATCTGGCTACTCTCAATAATTAAGCCACTCGGGCCAGCCTTCCTCGAATATAAAATCATGTCTTTTTTAATTTTCTATAATTTATAAACAAAATCAAAATACCATTGAGTTGCTTTGATCTCCATAATGACTTTATCTTTCCATCAAATTTGGGTGGCCATGTGCACTGATTCTATAAAAAATGAGAAAAGAATTTATATTAACAATAACATAATTATTTACTGCTTGAATAATAACCAGCATAAAAGTTAAGTAGTTAGATAATTATTTTTCAATTCTTTTGTTTTGTTATTTTTACTTGAAAATCATTAAAATATGACTCCTTTATCGATTGAGAAACTTTCTTCTAGGAGAAAGCTTTGGCATCAACATTTTTTGAAAGCCTTGTAATTATAGTTGAACACTTGTGAGATGAATAAAACTATACAAATAATAAATAACATAGAAAACAAGCAATCATAACAATATAAAAAAACCACTGACAGTAACATCAATAATTTCTCACATATGATTTTCTGACTTAATGCTCATTAGTCGAGCCAAAAGTGACAATTGTGAATGTGTTTTACAACCAGGCCACAACTTTTATCTGCAGCTTTAAGCATTTCATAAAATTTATGAGCTTCAGGATTAGGTAGTTCATCCACGTAATCATATTAATGTCAGGACTAGCAGCTTCCATGATCATTCTATGGTATGTGTTTGATGATTCTTCACCACAAGCAAATGATTTAATACCCTCATTTTAGTCAATATTCAGAGCCTTTGTACTTTCCCCATGATAAATCCAAACAAAATAATTTGGCACAAAGCCATATTTTGCCAAATGATATCTTATAGTGTTTTCATCATGAAAAAGGATATTCTGACACTTTCAATGATTACATGTACACTTAATTTTTTCTCCATCCTTTAATCTCGATTACTACATGCAAAATTGATGAAAGTTTCAAGCCCAGTCAAAAATCATTATTCAAAAATCCATTAATAACCTTTTGTATCCACTGACGATCTGAGCTAATTTTGCCCTATTTTATTTACATAAAATAATGCCAATCATTAAAATAAATAAAACATTCTATTACTTCAAAATATACAAAGAATAAAAAAAATTACTTACAGATGAATATTTAAATTTAAATATCATGAATATAGAGGCAAGCCGTTTGCACAATCTACATTAATAGATAACATAATTTTTAGCATGATAAAGATTAAAAGATATCATAGTTATACTAGATAAAGGGTGCAAAGTACAATAATGCACTAGAAATGAAAGCAACAAATACATTTAATGTTTGAAGGAGGAGAGGGAGAGGAGAGAGAGATAGATAGAGATATATATATATTATATATATAAGGTGGGGAGAGAGAGGGTAGAGAAATGAGAGACGGGGGAGAGAAAGAGAGAGAGGGAGAGAAAAGGAGGAGAGAGTGGGAGAGAAAAGGTGAAAGGGAGAGAGGGGGAGAGAGGGAGAGAGAGAGAGAGAGAGAACAAGCAAGAAAGAATATCCAGAAAAAAATAACACGAGAGTGTGGCACAAAGAAAAAGTGGAAGAGAAAGACAAAGAATTATAGAAGGAGAGAAGACACATAGAGAGTGCAGTGTTATAATGAATTATATAAAAGAAATATAAGTTCTTCAGTACAAACCTATCAAATATTACATTTTTTGTTATACATAAGTTCATATTTGAGCCTGAGGCCTAAGGGCTCGGATTAGGTAAGTGTACGACCCTTATTTGTATTATACCATATATGAGCCTGTTAACGACACTCTCATGCTATGTGCTTACATATTGTTGATATTATATCTTTAGCCATTTTATTTCAAGTTGGTGCAACAAAATAGTATTATTCCATATATATTATTGTTAGGATACATATAGTAAATGTAGTTATAATAGTTACATTTAGTTTAACATATAATTATATATAGATATATGCATACAAGTAGTTATAAGTAAATATAAATAATATATATAGAGTTATAAACTTATATAGATTTACATATATGTATTCATATATGTTTACATAATTAAATAAAGTTATATTTATTTATATAGAGTTTTTATAGTTATACAAATAATTATATATAGTTATACACATTTAGTTAAACATTATGTTATATGTTTTATACATATAATTATAAATATAGTTACATGTGGTTATACATATAGTTACACATATAGTTAAACTTATATTTATAAATGTATGTATATAATCTTTTCATATATTTCATATATTTATACATATAGTTATATATAGGTATGGAAATGCTAAAATATATTTTTTATACTAATATATAAAATGTATATTAAATAAATGTTTTTAATTATATTTAAATATAGTTATGTATAATGTTTTTATAGGTATACATATAGAAAGATAAAATTTTTAGTTATATGTTATTATACATATAATATATATAGTAATAAAAATTTATATCATTAACATTTAGTTTATATATATATATATATATATATTCATACGAGTAGTTATATTTAGTTATACATAAATATATACAATGTTATAAACAAATCTATAGATTTACATATATGTATACATATATGTATAAATAGTTAAAAATAGTTTTATTTAATTATATTAAATTTTATTTAGCTTTATAAATATTTATATATATACACATATAATTAAACATAATGTTTTATGTTTTAATACATGTAATTATAAATATAGTTACATGTGGTTATACATTTAGTTACACATATAGTTATACTTATATTTATACATGCAGGTATATATATTTATTCATATAATTTTATATATTTATACATATAGATATGTATAGGTATAGATATAGTAAAATACATTTTTATATACTAATATATACAAATGTATATTAAATATAAGATGTAAATTATATTTAAATATAATTATGTATAAAGCTGTTATAGTTATATATATAATAATCAATTATTTATAGTTATATGTTATTATCCATATAGTATATATAGCTATTAATATTTATATATTCAAACATAATGTTTATATAAATATATTCATACAAATAGTTATACACAAATATATAAAGTTATCAATAAATATAGAGATTTACATTTATGTATAAATAGTTATAAATATAATTATATTTATTGTTGTAGAGTGTTATATAATTATACAAATATTTATATATATTTTATAAATATTTATACATAGTTATACACATATAGTTAAATATAATATAGTATGTTATTATACATGTAATTATAAATATAGTTACATGTGGGTATACATATAGTTACACAAATACTAATAATTCTAAACATTTAAAATAATCAAATCCTACTTACAGTATAATGATAAAGATTTTTTAATTCAAGATTTCTAAAAAGTTACTAGTTGGATGGTTGGTGGCATCATTAAATGGGTAAGCCCTGGGTTTTAACGTATTATTGTTCTTTAAAGAAGTATATTTTGGTAAACTCTATGAGAATCAAAAATTGATTTTTGATTTCTGAAACTATTATTTTAGATTTAAAATTTTTTAAAAACCTATGTGAGATAAACAAATCGATGCATTTCCATGCAACAAAAGTGGATAAAAGTTATAATATTATAGGAAAAAATGTTAAGGGGAACCAACATGAAAATAATTATATTTTTTTTACAATTTTTAATTTTAATATAACATATTGGGGACCCAAATCCAAAATATTTATGATTTGGGTATTCCAAATTCCTATACTGATAATTACCTTCCTTTTTTCATACGAAATGCATATACTCAAGTATGCATATGAGTTTATGTAGAAACTCATTATTTCGTAAACAAAAACATATGCATATGGAGTTCATAAATACTCTATATACATAAACATATGCATTACCTCATTTTTGCATACTAATAAGCTGAAATGCATTTATGCATAATGTTTTTTTAAAATTATATTGGGATAATTATGAGTATCCGAATATATGTATCCGAATATGGATAGTAAAATATAAACCAAATCATAGATATTTTTTTTTGGATTCCATAACATATTTATCCATTATATATATATATATAGATTAAGGATGAAAATATTAAGTATTATTATTATTATTAGTGTCGTGGAAATTCCTTTTTTTTTGCAAAGTTAGATAAAAGTTAGTGCTGTTTTTGGATGCAACAAATTATATAGAATAGTACTTTCATTGTCAAGAAAATCTATTTAATAAAATTTTAAAATTGAACTAATTTAAGAAAATACTTCTCAGAGCAATATTCCTACCTTTAGTGGTATCAATGTATAATATTAAATTGTTTTTGTTATTTTATTTTGTAATTTAAGAGATGCATGCCAAATATTTTTTTCTATTTGAAGATTAGAATGATTAGGATTTCTTGTAATGGATGTAATTGCTACTTAAGAGCTACAAGGTGCTCTAATTTCTTCATCATCTTAACCTTTTTTTCCTTCTCTTACTGCTTCTTCTTCATCTTTTTCTACTTCTTCTTCTTGTACTGCTACTACCACAAATGATTATCTACTTTCAAATGAGAATGCTCATTTATAGTCACTATGCTTTATCTTTAACATGGTCTATAGTATATTCCATTATACTTTCTCATTAATCAAAGATAAAAATATTGATTAAAGTTCAATTGAGAAAGCTTACTAATAGATGAGTATCTAATTGCAAATAGAGTATAAAGGGTAGATTAATTACCAATTGTGCAATTAATAAAAATGAGTATCAGCTTGCAACATATAGGAATCCATTTGTTAGAGCATATGTTTGAATGGTTGATTTGCCATTGACAACTTCCATGATTTGATAGAGCATAGTGATATATGTATCTCACACACCAACCATGATACAACATCAATATACATTTTTTTACAAGGTAAATGGTCTTGAGGTTGGTAATATATATTCACAAATCATCTCTATATGAGAAACTAAGGTCTCGTAAGACTAACTATGGTCTCCTTTAATGATAAAATTTTCTCTATGACAAGATTAATCAATCAAAATGTTTGGTTACCTAACAACAACAAATCAATAGAGCAAACAAAGACATGAATATTCAATTGATATGCCTTCCAATCTCAAAAGATTATCAAAAGATAACCATCAATGGGTTTCAAACCTATTTAAAAAATATAGCTCAAATACCAAACCAGTTAATTAAATATGATACTTTTAATTAAATCACAAAATTATTTTTCATTTTCCCAAACTATACTTAATAGAGCTGAATAAATATAAAATATATATAAATATATTCACATTATTTTTTTACACACACACATACATACTACAAAAATTATGAATAGATTAACCAAAATGGCTTTTCTAGATTTTTCAAAAATGACGTTAAATGCATAGCACATAGTAATTTTAATAATGCAAAAATTATTAAACACATATACACACTACCATAAAATAAACAAACACAACAAAAATTTACACTATCAAAAAATACACTGCTAAAAAACTTACCATAAATAACACAAACTATGATCATTCTCACACTCCATTTTATCATTCATAAATAGCAAAATACAGATTAAAACTATTTGTTTTTGAATAATTATCCAAAGAATTTATTATTTAGAATAATTATTAGAATCATCTTTTTGTGCTCTTCATGCAATATAGATAATAAATCAAGAACATATGCATTTTTTTTCGTGCTACTCACTCAAGAACACCCTGAACAAAAACATTATCAATGGCCATGAATAATTGAAGTTTTAAATAGAAATATTTATAACCATAACAAAAAAAGATACCAGCAAACTATAGCATCAAAATCACCCAAACCATGACAAAGAAGTTCGCCCACTTAATACCAGCATGCCCAAATAATGCATAACAATTTTTTCATTTCACATCTATGTTAATAAAAAATTATAGATATATATATGTTTAAATAGTTGTATACTTTTTTTATAGTTATATATATATAGTTATGTTTACACACACTCAATTTAAGCAAACTTATATTTATGTATAATATTTTTGTATATAGTATGTAGTTATTTATATTGAAAAATTTTTTAATTCGGCATACCTACTGATGCACCATCAAAATCCACACAAGACTATGCATTATATCACAAAAGCATGAAGTATTTATACGATTAAGTATATATCTACATTCCAAGAACACCATGGTGAATAAAGGAGAAGAATTTCGGAAAACTTTAAAACTAAGATTAATAAGTTAATCGATGAAGAATAAATATATAAAACATACCCCATATCAAATAAAAATTAAACTTCAAACCTCGAAATCGAATATATGTTGAAGCATCGGTGTCGAGGGATGGATAGCCTTCTGCAGAGGTTCGCATCACTTAAGCATTAGTGTCGAAGAAGATAATAACGATGTCGAAGAAGATAATCAAATTTTTATATTTTTAATTATTATAACATTAAATAAATAATAATATATATAATCAAAAAGACTAATTAATTTTATTCACTTAAAAATTTTTCGAACAAAATTAATGTGCGTTTTGCAAGGTACAAATGAAAAATAAACACCTTAAAATTTTTTATTATAAAATTAATATAATCAATAAATATATAAACACTAAAAAAATATGATTAGCCTTATAAAAAAATCAAATAGTTACAAAATTAACAAACTCTATATAATAAGACATAAATGAAAAGATAATTTGCCTTCTAGTTACTTGCCTAGAATTATAAAATACTATTAATGTTAAAAATATATAAAAATTTATATTTTATCGTTTTAATTTTTAAGAATTCGTATTAATTATACGAAGATAATATGAAATAATTTTAAAGGCATAAGATTTCATATTATTTGATATTATTAATAATTTTTAAAATTCAATAAATTACTTAAAGTGAGAAGATAATTAAAATAAGTTATATTTATTATTTTAATAAAACTTAATGTTAAAAGCTAATAGTCAAAATATTACTCAATTGTTTAATTCGTATAAATTTTTTTAAGAGCAAACATCTATGTATTTATTTATAAATATTAATTTATTTTCTTTAACTTTATTAAAAAAGTATATTTATATTATAATTTCAACATTTTCAAATATTGTATTATTTATTTATTAAAAGTTTTCTATAATAATAAAATTTTTTTTACTTATAAAAATATTAATGTTTACTAGTTTATTCGTAATTCAGATAATTTATAAAAAAAAATATTTTATTATACAATGAATTTATTTATATTTATATTAATTGAAATTTTAATATATGTTAATTTAATTTTTAAATAAAAAAATTATTATACTTATTGAATTTATTATTTAATGTTACTTTAATACAAATTTATAAGTTTCTATTTTAAAATTTTAGAAATTTTTTTGTATAATTTTATAAAAAATAACACATCATAAAAATAGTTAATTTAGTCCTTATTAATATATATAATTGTTTTTGTATTTGGATATTTTTTAAATTATTTATTTATACTATAATTTTTTTATGATTTATGAGTATATTGTATGTTTCGAGGATTGCTCATCTATAGACCATTAACATACATTTAATAAACAAAATTAAATAAAATATTAAAACTAATAAAAACTAGAAATATATAATAAATATTTCTAGGGAAATGTCGTCGCTATATTCGTAGCTAAATTATAGATTTTATAAGTAGGGAAAATTCGTCGCTATATTACGTATATTACTAGCTCGAGAAAATCGTCTCTAAATCATATATTTTATTAGTATGGGAAATTCTGTCGCTAAATCGATCACTAAATCTATCGCCAATCATTGATTCTATTAGCAAGAGAAATTCTAGCTAAATCCATCGCTAAATCATGGATTCAATTAGCAAGAAAAATTTTGTTTCTAAATCTATCGCTAAATCATGGATTATATTAGCAAGGCAAATTTTGTCGCTAAATCAATCGCTATCATGGATTTTATTCGCAAGAAATTATGTCGCTAAATTCGTAGCTAAATCATCTATTTTATTAGCAAGGAAAATTCTATCGCTAAATCCATCGCTAAATGATAAATATTATTAGCGAGGGAAAATCTCTCGCTAAATCCGTCGCTAAATAATGGGTTGTATTAGCGAGTGAAAATCTCTCGCTATATCTGTCGCTAAATAATGGCTGATGTTAGCGATGGGTATTCTGTCACTAATCCATCTATAAATTCCCTGGTTTTCTTCAGCGGAATTTACGAAAAATTTTTGTAATCCGTGGCTAATTCTGTCGCTAATCCGTCGCTAATTCTATCGCTAAAAACCCCGCTTTTCTTCAATGGATTTTACGAAAATCTTTTGTCACTAATCCATTGCTAAATCCATTACTAAATCCCCTACTTTTTTACGGAATTTAGGAAAAATATTTTATCGCTAATCCATTGTTATTCCCTAGTTAATCCGTTGCAATTTAGCTAGGGATTGATCCCTAGCTAAAATTCCCTAGCTAAAATGAATTTTTCTTGTAGTGTGAATAGATATGATGGAGAGACAAAATTAGTCGTTAAGATAGAAAGGGGTTATTTTCCATGTTGGGGTTGTTGAGGTAGAGGAGAGGCAAAAGATTAAATATCCATAAGGTTAGGATCTAGAGTACAATTAGGAAGAGATTGAGGTTGAATAAGAGATTGAGGAAGAGAAGGATCTTGTAATTGAGGAAGAAAATGTGGATGTTTGAGGTGAACAAAATAATGAAATCTTGAAGAAAATCAACAAGACGATGTGCCATTATGGAAGGCTTATTTGGTGGTTGATGTAATGAAAGATATTCGAGCTTATATGAATGCACTTCTTGAAAACTATTCATCAAGATTAGAAAAAGTTGTAATGGAAAGATTATGAAAGAAAATAATTCATTTTTTATATAGAGAAAACAAATCTCATAAAAGGCAATGTGTTGAGAAATATATACAATGTAATGTACATGTACATATATACTTAATCAAGTTCCACGTGTAAAATCACTTGGCTACTCAATTGATGTTTTCATGTAGATATCAAGTGAATAAACAAAGCACAAACTACATGATAAGAAATATTAAATAGAAATGCATAATACTCTATAGAAGTTCATAATTCAGCCATGAAAGAAACCTAATATGATTACAAGTTTCAAATTTTATGAATATTTTTTTAGTATTCATTAGTTTAATAAGGAAAAAGAAGGCAGTATGATGACTATCATCCAAATCATACCTGGTTTTTGAGGCTGGTTTGCATTGATCCATAGCTCCAATACCTCATTTTAAGCAGCATCAAATTCATGAGATTTGTATGATTTCAATACCAACTCATGTAGCTTTCCCCGAGTGTGCCTAATGAATAGAGGGTGTAAATTGTTAAACAAATTGGAGCTTATATAACTCTCATTATTATAGGAACATTGTGATTATGATTACAAGTTTCAAATTTAATGAATATTTTATCAGCATTAATTAGTTTTATAAGGAAAAAGAAAGTATCACATATAGCTATCATCCAAATCATACCTTGATTTTTGAGGCTATTTTGCATTCGATCCCATAGCTCCAAGTATTTATAAGTAGTTATAACATAAATGTATACAAAGTTATAAACAAATATATAGATTTATGTATATGTATGAATAGTTAAAACATAGTTATATTTAATTATATATAGTTTTATTTAGTTTTATAAATATTTATATATAGTTATACACATAATTAAACATTAATGTTGTATGTTGTTATACATGTAATTATAAATATAGTTACATGTGTTTATACATATAGTTATACTTATATTTATACATGTAGGTATATATATTTATTCATAGAATTTTATATATTTATACATATAGTTATGTATATGTATAGAGATAGTAAAATACATTTTGATATACTAATATATACAAATGTATATTAAATATAAGTTGTAAATTATATATTTAAATATAGTTATGTATAAAGCTTTTATAGTTATATATATAAGAAGGTACAATTATTTATAGGTATATATTATTATACATATAATATATATAGCAATAAATATGTTTATATAGTTAAACATATAGTTATATATAGATATATTGATACAAATAGTTATATATAAATATATAAAGTTATAAATAAATATATAGATTTACATATATGTATACATAGTTATAAATATAGTTATATTTAATTATTTAGAGTGTTATGTAGTTATACAATTATTTATATATAGTTATACAAATATTTATATATAGTTATACACATATTGTTAAACATAATGTTGTATGTTATTATACATGTAATTATAAATATAGTTAAATGTGAGTATACATATAGTTACACATATAGTTATACTTATATTTATACAAGTAGGTATATAATTTTTTTATATTATTTTATATATGTTAACTATATGTATTTATATATGATAAAATACATTTTTATATACTAATATATAAAAATGTATATTAAATATATGTTGTTAATTATATTTTAAATATAGTTATGTATAATATTTTATAGTTATACATATAGTCAAAGACAATTATTTATAGTTATAAGTTCTTATACCTTTGAGATCCAATGGCAAAAAGACAAAATAGAAAACAAACAAGTTCAGCTTACAATAGATCAGAACAAAGTAAATGTGATCTTGTATTTTAGGCGTGCAATATATAAATATAAATACAATTTGAATCCCCCTAGAAATAGATGATGCCATCCACATAACAGAATAAAACTCAATCAAAATAGGCAAAGATTAGATCTACATCCAGATATCTTAACAAAGTTTGCATCATCTTGCAAAAATTGTTTACGACTTGCTGGCAATGTAATTGGAAAGCCAATCAAGACCCTCATAGAGGCCCTCGCCAGAGGTAGCATAGGTACACTGAATATGCCAATGGCGTTGGAGAAGAGAGTGAAGTCCTAGCTTGTCAGTAATTTCAGCTGAATTCATCACATTGGGAAGATCTTGCTTAATAGCAAACACCAACAAAACTGCATCTCGAAGCTTTTCTTCATTTAGCATCATATGCAACTCATCTCTAGCTTCAACAACTCGATCTCTATCATTACTATCCACCACAAATAAGAGACCTTGGGTATTTTGGATGTAATCCCTCTAGAAAGGACGAATCTTGTCTTGACCGCCAACATCCCACATAGTAAAATTGATGTTTTTGTATTCAATAGTCTTAACATTGAAGACAATAGTAGGAATTGTAATGATAATTTCACCAAACTTCAACTTATACAGAATGATTGTCTTACCACTAGCATCAAGACTTAGCATCAAAATCCTCTCATTGTTGGCAAACAGCCTGTTGAATAGCTGTGTGAACATAAACCTCATTTCTTCTACTAAATCTCAATCTCTTTGTCATATGGTAGTAAAGAGATCTGATGAGATAAAGAAATAGATCAATAGACCTCAAGAGATGGTCACCAGAGAGGGTGGTCAACCTCTATATGTTATTATACCTATAGTATATTTAATTAAAAATAGAGTTATATATAGTTAACCATATAATTATATATAGATATATTCATACAATAGGTATAAGTAGTTATACATAAATATATACAAAGTTATAAATAAATATATAGATTTAATTATATGATTACATATAAGTATACATAGATATAAATATAGTTATATTTAATTATATAGAGTATTACATAGTTATACAAAAATTTATATATAGTATATACATATAGTTATAAATATGTATGTAGTTAAAGATATAGTTATATATAACATTTTTATAGTTAAACATTTAATAAATTACAATTATATATAGTTATATATTATTATACATATAATATATTTTATTAAAAATATAGTTATATAGAATTGCTAATATAGTTATAAATATTATATAGTTAAAAAAATAGTTATATATAGTTATTAATATAGTTATAAAAATAGTTTACATAGTTACAAATATAGTTAAATATAAATTATGAAGAGTTTTATATAGTTATACAAATATTTATAAATAGTTATCATATACTATGAAAACAACACACTCTCAAATCCCCAATTAAATTTCACCACTATAGAAAAAGAACTTGTATTAACAATCTTTTCTTTTGGCAAGTTAATATCATATTTAGTGGGAACCAAAGTCATAGTATATACTATATATTCTATAATCAAATATCTCATAGAAAAGAAAGATGTCAGGCCTAGATTGAGTTGATAGATTTTACTATTACAATAGTTTCAACTAACGATATTAGATAAGAAATATACATATAATCAAAATTAAAAATAGCTTATCAAGACTATAAAAAGAAGATATAAGAATTGTTGAAGAAGATATTAGATAAATTTTTTTATTTGAACAAATTATAATATTGAATGAAAATGAAACTCCATGGTAAATAGTATTGAATGAACCTTATTTGAAAGTAGTACTCTGATCAAATTTTTAGGCAAAGTGTTATAGATGGGAGATTAGTAGTATCTTGTAATAATGTCACTTTTTGCTCGTGCTCTCTCGAATTTGTGGAACATGTTAATATATGCGCATATATATGCATATATATGCATAAATATGGGATATTAATAGTACTCAAGTATTAATCTTCTCAAAATTAATGTTGATATTTACATATATATGCATAAATATATATGTGCATATACACTTACCTACACACACACACACATTTATACATCCATATACATTACTATACATTATATATCAAAATACACATTTTTATACTTTTGTATATATTCACACATGTATCTACATTTTCAAAGTAGTGTATATATACTTGTATGCATGCATATACTACTGAAAACCCACACAAACACACACATGTACCTATATACGTAATGTTTTTTTAAAGTTACACATGAAACTATTATGTGTGTGTGTCTGTGTGTAAATGTATTTTAAATTTTTTGATTTTGAAAATTTAATTAAAATAAAATATTATATATTATACACAATTTAAAAAATATTGTAAATTATTTATATTTAAAACAAATAATTGTGCGTGCGTGTGTGTGCGTGTATGCGCGCGCCGTGTGTGTGTGTGAAGCATATTAATGCATAAAATGAAATTATGAATTAAATATATGAGCTTCTATTTATTCAAATAGTTGTTTTTTTAATATGTATATTAAAATAACTATCATCATACTCATATAAATAAATGAAGTTAATATATTTGTAAATTATGTTGTTTTTACAATTATGTTAAAAATTAAAATATAGGTCATAAATAGATAATATTGTTTTTGTTTTTCCAAATAATTTTTTTATTAAAATATTAATGTATATTCTAAATTTCTACCAATTATTTATTGTTATTAATAATTTTTTAGAAACTAAAAAATTCAAACAAATATAATGAAGTACATATAAATACATGTCTTTAATGTTTTGTAAAAAATCAATTATTTCTTTAATTATGTTCAAACAAAACAGATTACCATATAAATACATGAGTAAATATTTCTACATGTTATTATTTTTTTTATTTTATTCAAAATATATAAATGATCATTAAAATATATGATTTTTTTTTAAATAATTATTTTTAAATTTCTTTTTTCAAATTGAATACATGACAATGTTTTTTTTAATTAATAAATACATTTCAAACTTGTTTATTTATAATAAATATAACATATTATATATTATGAGGTGCAAATTATTTTGTAAATAAATTTTATTTTTAAAGTTTTATCTTTGTAAATTGAAACTACATCACAGATATAATTTAGAATTTTTTTATAATATTTATTAAACAAACATATTGTTATTTGTTTTGAAATTTACAACATGAATTTTAACAAAAACATATTTTTTTAGAAATTAATTTTAGTTAAATGATATTTAGTGAAACAAAATACAAAACCTAAACATATTAAATCATAATGATTTATACAAACATATAAAAATACATTAAAAATACATTTAAGGTAGAAAAAATTAAATTTAAGTTCCTAAAATATATTGGAAAATGCTAAAGATTTATATAATATCAAAAAAATATTTATATGAATGAGATGAATGATATAAATAGATATTAAGTTTCTGAAGCATGTAGTTATACATTTTGTAGGTGTAGTTATAATTTGTTTTTAATGTAATTATATATATTTAGATATATGGCTATGTATAGGTATTGATGTAGATAAATACATTTATATATAGTAATATGTTGACATACATAATGTTAAATACATTTATATATAGTAATATATATATATATATATGTATGTATGTATATTAAATATATGTTGTTATATTTACATATAGTTATGTTTATGTATACTATTTTTATAGTTATAGATATAATAAAATACACTTATATATTTATGTGTGATATACACACTACCCAAAATAAACACCAACACCAATTTTGTGATTAAACTAAGAAAAATAGGATACTGTCGAGTGGAAAATAAAGGAAATAAAGTCGGCATACCTACTGTGCACCATCAATGACCACACAATGAGAACACATTGTATCACAAATGCATTATGTATGTATAAGAATAAGTTTATATGAGCAATCCAAGCATATAATGGTGATTAAAGAAGAAGAATTTCGGAAAAAAAAAATTAAAAGAATCAAAACACAAACTCTTGCATTAAAATAATCGATGAAGAATTAGGGTAGAAAATATGCCTCAAATCAATAACAAATTATCGCTTAATCTTTGAATATGTTTTGATGCATAGGTGTCAAGAGATAAATGGAGAACTGGGGAGGGCTCGTGCTCCGCTTGTTAGAGTAGTCTCTGGAATCTCGACAAGTGATTTTATTTAATACCAAAATATTTATATTTTTAATTATAAAAACATTAAATAAACAAAAAATATATATAATACAAAATGACTCATTTATTTTATTTACTATCAAAATTTTTTCAACAAAATTAATGTGTGTGTAGCAAGGTACACATGAAAAAAAAAACCTTACAATTTTTTATTATAATATTAATTAAACAATACATATTTAAACAAATTTAAAAAATATAAGTTTAGCCTTAAAAAAATATCAAATAGCTATAAAATTAACAAACTTAATATAATAAAATATACATGAAAAAATGATTTGTATTCTAGTCACTCTTCTAAGAGTTATAAAATACACTTAATTTTAAAAAATATATATAAATTTATATTTTATGGTTATAAATTTTTAAGAATTCATATTAATTTTTATGAAGATAATATGAAATAATTTTAAAGGCATAAAATTTCATATTATTTGATATCATTAATAATTTTTTAAAATCAAAAAATTACTTAAAGTTAGAAGATAATTAAAAAAGTTATATTTGTTAATTTAATAAAGAGAGAATGTTAAAATCTAATCATAAAAATATTACTCAATTGTTAAATTCTTATAAATTTTAGTAGTGACAAATATCTATATATTTATTTTTAAATATTAATTTAGTTTCTTTTAACTTTAATGAAAAAATTTATATTTTTATTATATTTCAAGATTTTCAAATTTTATATTAATTGTTTTTTTATAAGTTTCCTATAATCATAAAATTTATTTTATACTTATAATAATATTAATATTTACTAGTTTATTCGTCAATTCAGATATTTTTGAAAATATTTTTTATTTTATCATACAATGAATTAATTTACATTTATATGAGTAGAACTTTTAATGTATGTTACTTTAATTTTTAAAATGTCGAAAAAAATAATTATACTTATTGAATTAATTATTTAATGTTACTTTAATACAAATTTTTAAGTTTCTTTATTAAAAATTTCAGCAAAATTTTTTGTATAATTTTTTTAAAAAATTAATACATTATAAAAATATTTATTTTAGTCCATATTAATATAATTTTTTTTTATTTTTAAATTTTTTTAATTATTGATTTATAATATCCTTTTTTTATAAGTTTACGTGGAGATTGTAACTTTCAAGGATGACTCATCTATAGCCCATTAACATATATTTAATAAACAAAATTAAATAAATATTATAACTAATAATAAATTAAAAAAAATTAAATAAATAAATATTTGCTAGAAAATTCCATTGCTAAATCCGTCATTATGTTCGGGATTTAATTAGCTAGGAAAGTTTAGTCACTAAATTCGTCGCTATATTTCGGATTTAATTAGCTATGAAAGTTCACCCGCCAAATCCAACGATATATTCAAATTTAATTAGATAGGAAAATTCTCTTACTAAATCCATCACTATATTCATGAAATAATTGGCTAAGGAAGTTTTGTCGTTAAAATCTAGCACTATATTCAGTATGTAATTAGCAAGAGAAATTCTGTCGCTCAAAAGGTAGCTTTATTTCAGGAAGTATTTATCTAGGGAAATTCAATCGCTAAAATCCATCACTATGTTTCTGATATAATTAGCTAGGGAATTCCGTCACTAAAATATGTCGTTATGTTCCGGATGTAATTAGCTAGAGAAATTCTATCACTAAATCCATCACTAAATTCCGTATTTTATAAGCTAGGGAAATTTCGTCGCTAAATCCACACAATATTCCGCATTTTATTAGCTATGGAATTCCGTCGCTAAATCCACTATTAAATACCCCACTTTTCTTGAGCATAATTTATGAAAATACTTTATCACTGATTCATCATTAATCCGTTACTAAATTCCTCATTTTTATTGAACAAAATTTTCGAAAATATTTCATCGCTAATCTGTTGCTAAATTTCCCATTTTTGAGGAGAATTTATTAAATTATTCCTTAGCTACTCTGTCGCTAATCCCTTGCTGAATTTACCCACTTTTCTTGAGCAGAATTCATGAAAATATTCTGCCACTAATTCATCGCTAATCCGTTGCAAATTATTATTTAAATGAAAAAACATAAATCCCTTGCTATTCACTAGCTAATCCCTAATAATTTAGCTAGGGATTGATCCATAGCTATTATTCCCTCATTAAATAAACATTTTATTGTAGTGTAGTTAGATTGATAGATTGACAGATGGACTGATAGATAGATAAACAGATAAACAGATAAATAGATAAATAGATAAACAGATAAACAGATAGACAGATAGATAGATAGACATATAATCAGATAGACAGATAGATAGATAGACAGACAAAGATAGATAGATACATAGATAGATATATAGATTGATAGTTAGACATATAGAAAGATAAAAAACTATTTTGATAGAAAGATAGATACATAGATAGACATGAGATAGATAGATAGATAGATATAATTATACAGATAAACATATAAACATATACACAAATAGATAGATAGATTGATTGATAGACATAATGATAATTTTATAGATAGACAAATAGATAAATAGACAGATAGATAAATATACAGATAGATATGTAGACAGATAGATGGATAGACAGATAGACTATTAGACAATAGATATATAGATAGATAGATAGGTAGACAGATAGGTAGACAGATTGATAGAAAGATAGATAGACAGATACGCAGAAAGGGAGATAGACAAATAGGTAAATAGGCACATACACAGATAGATAGATATATAGATAGATATATAGATAGACAGATAGACAAATAGACACACAGATGGACATATAGATAGATATATTGATAGATAGACAGATGGACATATAGACAGATATATTGATAGATAGACATATAGACAAATAGATTGGTAGACATATAGTTAGATAGATAGATCGATATATATAAATTATATACAGATAGATAGATAGATAATTAGACAAATAAATAGATAGATAGACAGAAAGATAAATAGATAGATATGGATAGACAAATAGACAAATCTTTAGATAGTTGGGTCGATAGATAGACAGAGAGATATACTGATAGACACAAAGATAGATAGACATATAGATAGATTGATAGATAGACAGATAGATAGATTGATTGACAGATTGATAGATAGGCATATAGGTAGATTGATAAATAGAAAGATAGACATATAGACAAATATATAGATATATAGACAGATAGACAAACAGACAAACAGATAGATAGATAAAAAGAAAGACACACACACACACACATATAATAAGATAGACATATTGATAGATAGAAATATAGATAGATAAACATATACATAGATAGATAGATATAGAAATATACATTTAAAAAGATAGGCATATACATATATAGATAGATAGATAGACATTTAAATAGATTTATAGATAGATAGATATATTGGTAGGTATATATATAGATAGATAACAAAAGATAGATAGATAAATAGATAGATAGATAGACAAATAGACAGATAGATTGATAGAAAGATAGACATATGGACAGATAGTTAGATAGATAGACAGACAGATAGACAAATAGACAAATGGGCAAATACATAGATAGATAGAAATATAGGTAGATAGATAGATAAACAAATAGACTAATATACAGATAGTTAAATATACAGATTGATCAATTGACAAATTGACAGAAAGACAGATAAGCAGATAGGAAGATATGCATATAGGTAAAAAAATAGATAGGTAGAAAAATAGATAGACAGATAGATTGATAGACAGATAAATAAATATACAGATAGATAGATAGACAAATAGATAGAGAGAGAGAGAGAGACATATAGACAATATATATTTAGACAGATAGATAGACAAATAGACAAATAGATAGATTGATAGAAAGATAGACATGTAGACATATATATATATATATATATATATATATATATAGAAAAATTATAGATAGACATATAGACAGATAGACAGATAGAAGGATAGATTGATACACATGCATACAGATAGGGAGAATGGAAGATTTGCATATAGGCATATATGCAAATAGAAATATAGCCAAATAAATAGATTTATAGATATACAGACAAAAATATATATAGATAGACAGATAGACAAATAGATAAATAGAAAAATATATAGACATATAGATAAATATATAGACAGATAAATAGATTGACAAATAGACAAATAGACAGGTAGATAAATAGGTAGATAGACAGAAGATAGATACATAGATAGCCAGACAGATAAATATATAAATATTTAAATAGATAGATAGATAGATCGATCGATCGATAGATAGATAGATATATAGATAGATAAAGAGACATATAGATAGATAGATAGATAGATTGATTGATACATAGACAAATAAATAGATAGATAGATAACCAGATAGCCAGATAGTCAAATAGACATATAACTAGATATCTAGATAGCCATATAGAAAAATAGAAAATTAGAGAGAAATACATATAGATTTATAAACAAATAGCCAATTAGGGATATAGACATATAGACAATTAAACAAATAGTCAAATAGAAAAATAGACAAATAGACAAATTGATAGATATACATATAGATAGATTGACAAATAGATAGATAGATAGATAAATAGATAAATAAATAGATATAGATTGATAGTTGACAGATAGACAGATAGATTGATTGATGAATAGATAGACAGACATACATACAGATAGATAGATACACAGAAAAAAAAATAGAAAAATAGATAGATAGATAGATAGATAGATAGACATATAGACAAATAGACATATAGATAAATAGACAAATTGATATATTGATAGATAGATAGTTAAATAGATTGATAGACAGATAGACAGATGCACATATAAACAAATAGATTGATAAACAGATAGACAAATAGATATATAGATTAATTTATAGATTGAAAGATAGACAAACAGATGGATAGATAGATAGATAGATAGATAAATAGACAAATAGATAGAAAGATAGACAGATAGATAGACAGATAGATTGATTGACAGATATACATTTTGATAGATAGACATATAAACAGATAGATAGAAAGATAAATAGAAATATAGACAAACACAAGACAAATAGATATATAGATATATAAATTGATAATTATATAGATAAAAAGATATAAAACTAGATAGATTGAAAGATAGATGAATATATAGATAGATATATAGTTATATAGATAAACATATAGACACATCCACGGATAGATAGATAGATAGATAGTTTGATAGACATAAAGATAGATTTATAGATAGAAAGATAGAGCAATAGATAGATAGATATTTAGACAGATAGACAAATAAAAAAATAGATTATAGATAGATAGATAGATAGATAGACAAATAGATAGATAGGTAGGTAGAAAAATTGATACAATGTTTGATAACAGATATGTAGATAGGATGATAGACAAATCGGCAGATATGCAGGTAGATAGATTTACAGATAGACAAATAAATAGACAGATAAATAGACACATAGATAGATTGACACATAGATAGATAGACAAATAGACAAATAGATAGATAGACAATTAGATATATAGATAGATTAACAGATCGATAGATAAGCAGATTGACAAACAAATAGATAGACAAACAGATAGATAAATAGATAGATAAATAATAGATAGATATATAGATAAAAATATACACAGATAGCCAGATAGATAGTGATAGACAAGTAGACAAGTATTCAAATAGATATATAGATAGATATACAAATAGATAGATAGATTGATTGATATAGAGATAGACACATAGACACATAGAAGATAGAAATATAGAAAGATGGAAAGTTAGATAGGTAGATAGATAGATACATAGATAGATAGCTAGATATATAGACAGTTAGGCAAATTGACAGATATATAGATAGACATATAGACAGATAGATAGAAAGATAAATAGACAAATAGACAGATAGATAGATAGACATATAGACATATAGACAGATAGAAAAATACATAGATTGACATATAGATAAAAGATAGATAGACAGATTGACAAATAGGCAGATAGCCAGATAGATATATAGACTTGTTGATAGATAGACAGACAGACATACAGATAGATAGATAGATAGATACATAAATAGACAGACAGATAGACAGATAGATAGATAGATAGACATTTAGATAGTTAGACAAATAGACATATATACTTATAGATAAATAAAAAAATAGGCAGATTGATAGATAGACAAATAGACCGATAGATAGAAAGATATACAAATAGATATATAGATAGATCACTATATGAAAATGTCTATTTAGCTACTGAAATTTAGCTAGAAAAATAATCTCTAGATAATTTGCTTGGGTTTAGCTAGGGAATAGTAAGAGATGTTAGATTTTACATTGAATTAAAAATTTGTGATGGATTTTTGATTAATTAGAAATGAAAATTTTTGATCGATAAATTTCCCTTGCTAATATTATCATAGATTTTCATGCAAAAAATGGTGGTAATTTAAGCAATGGCTTTAGCGACAGAATTTTTCTAGCTATGTAGATTGAAACAAATTTGTCTCTAAATAATTATCTTAAAATTCTTTTTATGATTTTATATTTAATTGCAAGCAATTATTCCTTAATGATAATTTTCACAAAATATATGCATTTAACTAGGAATTTTCCCATACCTATTTGTGCTAGGTATATTTTTCGTCGCTAAACTATATTAATTTAATTTTTTTAATATTTTATTTGCTTTACTATTTTATGTAATTTTGTATATTAAAGGTTTGCCATGGCCTATTTATGAGCGATCCTTGAAAGACACCTTATCCTCATATAATTATAAAAATAGGATATTATAAATAAATATTTTCAAAAATATATAAATATGATTATAAATTTATATTAATAAAGATAAATACCTTTTTTTATATTAATAAAGACTTATTCAAGGTATATTAATAAATACGAATATATATCTTGAATAACTTCTCCTCATCAATATCTTTAGAGGTATATTAATAAATATGAATATATAGCTTGAATAAATACGAATATATAGCTTCAATAATTTGAATAACTTCTCTTCATCAATATTATAAATAAATAATTTTTTATTTTTTTATTTTTATTTTTATTTTTTTTAATTTTTATATTTTTTATATTTTTTATATTTTTTATTTTTTATTTTTTTAGTTTTTTAGTTTTTTTAGTTTTTTTAGTTTTTTTAGTTTTTTTATTTATTTTATTTATTTTATTTATTTTATTTACTTTATTTTTTATTTTTTTTTATTTTTTTATTTTTTTATTTTTTTATTTTTTTATTTTTTTATTTTTTTATTTTTTTATTTTTTTATTGTTTTTATTGTTTTTATTTTTTTATTGTTTTTATTTTTTTATTTTTTTATTTTTTTATTGTTTTTATTTTTTTTATTTTTTTTATTTTTTTTATTTTTTTATTTTTTTTATTTTTTTTATTTTTTTTATTTTTTTTATTTTTTTTATTTTTTTTATTTTTTTTATTTTTTTTATTTTTTTTATTTTTTTTATTTTTTTTATTTTTTTTATTTTTTTTATTTTTTTTATTTTTTTATTTTTTTATTTTTTTTATTTTTTTTATTTTTTTTATTTTTTATTTTTTTAAACATATTTATATTGTTTATATGATATGTGGTATAATCAATATGCTCTCTAGATTTTTTTTGTTTTAATGTTGACATGACATTTTTCAAGGGGTATTTTCATTTACAAGTATCAATATATTTTTAGTTTTGATACTATTTTTTTAACGTAAATAGTATTAGAGTTTTTTGTATTAAATATTTTTAAATTGAAGCTATTTTACATATTCATTCTAAAAAATATAGTAAATATTGTTGAATTGTGGTGCTGGAACCTAGAGCCTGGAAGCAAGTTTTTTAACTGTGAATTATGATTCCCTCATTGCTATAGGACCAATCATGGTCTCGATTCTCATGGCTCTCCGTTCCCCATCACCTAAGTCACAACTCACTTCGATATCGTACCACTGTGCTTCATGTATAGATATGCGAGAGTACATCGACTTAAAAATTCTTCCTCGATCAATGATTGTGCCCTGTTTCTTCCGGTTTTTCTTATTAATGAGGTGCATGAATGATTACCATCATATATTTCTCCAAGTGTTAAATGCGAGCGATTCTTTCTTTGATTTTTGTCTAGAATGGATCAATCCATTTGAATCCATCTCGTCAAGTTGGTATGTCATTCGTTCGCAGTTAGATAAGCATTTTTTGAATCGACCCAATTCTGTGCTTGAGATATCTTTACTGATAGTAATCTTCAATTAATTTTCCTCTCAGTGTACGTGTATCCTGAAAAATAATAGCACTATCATGTGATGAGATGGCGAATACCTTTGGCAAGAGCATATCGTTCAATCAGAGGGGAATAGTGATTCTTAGCCCTAGATCTTTGGCCATTGCAACTCATTAAGTGCAATATCAATCAAGTTTAGTCGTTCATATGTTTTCCTTACTTGTTGTGATAAGACTGTGTGTCTCATTTTCACTTGCTATTTGTGGGAGCTACATTTATGTCCTACCGAGCCTAACACATGCACTGCATGAGCTTTTGATTTCAAAATATAATGACTCTTTGAGGAATTGTCACTTCTTTAATCAAAATTGGATCATAAATAATAGCTATCCTTTTTGTAATGCTTCAAAATCCTCTTATCTAGAGCATGAATAGGCAGTATCTGAGGTGGAGATGGAAACCTACGGACTGTCATATACCAAGGCTAGATGTGCATGTCGGAGGATTGTGTTTGTTGGTGATTCAATGAGTAGAACACAATGAGAATCTTTGATTTGTTTGTTCATGTCGGAGGTGGAAGATAAAATGAGTGTTTATGAAGTGAACAAGAATAACATAACTAAACAGATCAGATTTCTAGGTGTCAAGTTTCACGCCTTCAATTTCACTGTAGAATTTTTTCATTCCATTTTTTTGGTAAAACATGTCTGAGTTCCCAAATATTCACCTAAATGGGTCAAGTTAAAACTCTGACTGGATATGTTGGATTACATTACTGAATAGTGGATCGATTTAAATGTTCTAGTTTTCAACAAAAGGCATTGATGAGTGCCATGAAAGCTCTTTGACATGTGAGCTCTGCCCAAGAAAATGAACTCAGTTTTTCTAGTTGTCTGTCATGATCATTTAAAAATGCCAATTAGTTTCTCCATTTTTTTGTGGTAAAAGACAAGTATTAATAAATTACCAACTTGGGGTGACACCTGTTCATTAAAAACATATATATGATTGAAAAAATATACTCTTTTTTATAATTGACACATGTTATGATAGAAATATCATGTCAAGATCTCATTGAATCTTATCAAGCTGGTATATGAATATATAATATATCATGTATACTCAGCTTAGAATAATAAAAAGATGATCATTATAGTGCATAGTAAAAATGTTTGAGCCTGATCTTGAATAGAAGTATGACCAATAATACTCAACCTATTTTATTTTGTATTTTTTGATGAATTGAAAATTAATATCTATATATATTATTTTTTCGTAGAAAAAATGTCATTGGAAACTATGTGTATGATTGCATCATTGGCATAATAAAAAATTTTTTTTTTTAAAATTAAAAATTCATTCTCTCTAATCAAATATAAAATTCAAAGAAGCTGATAAGTTAGAGTATTTATGACCTCATAATTTATCTTTACATAAAATAATGGAATACTTTTTTATCTTTTATTTTTTTAAGAAATACATTTATTTATATGAAAAATATAATAATTTATAATAATTTTTTATTCTTTAGCTGTTGATATCAAACTATAATTTGAATAATAAATATCATGAGTATCAGTATAATCTCTAAAGAAATATAAAGTATTAGAGATTTCATTAAATATTAATTTTTTTAAAGAATAATGTTCATAGGTAACTATCTAGTATAATCTCAGAAATAACTTATTATTTTGATAATATAATATATTTGATAATAATTGGTTGATAGTGAATTTAATGTACTATGTAAGAGTTTATATTTGCAAAAATATTTATAATATTTTTTTGTCAAAATAAAATTATATATTAATGACCTATAATTATAATTTCAAGAAAGTACCAAAGTCTTAGAAGGAATTTTATTTGAAATTATATCAGAAAAAACTTATTTCATATATAGTAATAATAATATAATATTTATGAAAACATGATAAATATAAATCAAAACAAAATTATATATATATATATATATATATCTATCTATCTAAAGAAAAAAGAAGAATTAAACATATGTTAAAGAATAAAGCACGAAAGAACATGAGTGGTAACACTTCTTATTGGAATGATCTTGTAGAGAAGTGACAGATATCTTTTATAGGTTTCATGTATATTAATTTATTACTAATTTTAAATAAATTTATTATGATGTTAATAATGATCTCTATAAAGTTTGTTTATAAACTTACAAATTAAATTTATAATGGACATTGAGTGATACGATTTTTATCATTCATCACATTTTTAATGTGGTTATTTACCACATGATCATTTATTTATAATAATAATCAATATGAATAAATAAAATAATAATTCTAACACGAGAACTCCAATAAAAGATAGAATTTTGAAATATATTTGTGTAATGAAAAATATGTTATAATAAAAAAAAATATCAAACTAAGTTCTCAAAGACTACTTTAGCTCAATACAATCCATTTTGGCACCTTCATGAAAATTGGGTGGTTGTTTTATGAGTTTTTCATTCTAAAGTTTTTTTAGAAGAATTAATTTTTTTTTATTTTAAATTAACAAATAAATCACTTGTGATAACTTCTTAAGAATAATAGTATCTAGATGGATTGAAGGTCATGCATTTATTCTCACATGATATGTTGTCAGTCATAATGCAAGGGTATGTTGAAAGAAAATTTGTTGTATCTCGAATTTGATTGAATAGAAAATTTAGAGAATGATAAAATCTCTTTGATATGATATCTAGTATAACTTTGTTATATCATTTAGAGAATAATTGAAAGATTAAATTTTATAAAATCATCTCCATGATCATTTTGTCTCTACAAGAGACTTATCAATTGTTTGAATAAGATGTTTTCTCATCATAATTTCTCTAAGAAGAAAGATATCTTGCTCTTGAATTTCATGACTATTTAAACTTAATAAATTGGATTGAATAGGAATAATACCTAGAGAGGAATTGGTGGGCAAAACACTTTTTTATTAAAAATTTTTCATTTTAATAGTACAAGCCTTAACATCTTACAATATTATAGGAAAAAAAAATAAAATATTATAGAAATTTAAAATTTTTGATAATGTGATGCAATAACTTTGAAAGATACTTAGAATGGAGATACACACTTCTTTAGAGAACCTATAGAAGCCTTTATACCTAATTTTCAATGGATAAGTCTTCAATGGTTCATCAACATTAACAACTAAAATATAATCATAAAAAACCATCATCTTAAAGAATATAACTTTAACACTAATATTGTCTATATTTGTAATTGGAGAGTAACATTTATTCTCTTTTTTAGTACTCAAATATTTATTGAATGCATACTCAGTGATATTAAATATTATTTTCTCATGCCTACAAAAGTTATTTTGCAAAATAGGTACTTTCAAATACTAAGAAATAAACATAAAATGGTTAGAGATATAATTTATCTAGTAATTTATGATTAAAATTATATATTTCAAAATTATCATGAAACACTTGGTTCCTAAAAAAAGTTTTTAATAGTTTAATCAAATATTTATTATTTTTTATTTATATTATTTTGATGTTAAGTATATTCTAGTATAACAAATTTTGTTATTCGTTACATGCTCAAGGAAATAAGGACTAAATTTTGTAGAAACATATTTAAAAATATAATATGTATCAAAAAAGTAATATTTTGAGGTTAAATATATTCATGTAAATATATAATAATTATTATAACAATTCTTTTTTGTTATAATTAATTTTACTTAGTAGTTAAAGTAACCAACATATGAGTTTTCCTTGTAAATTTTTTGATTTATATATAAGTTACGTTATTTTTTGTTTGTTGATTGGGTATATTTGTATTTTTTTTTTCTAACATTTTGTTTGAATGATTTTTTAGTATATTTTTATATCATATCAGAGATTGTGCTTGAAAAAACTTCATCTAAAGTTGGCCTCAATGAAGGGTGTGTGAGTATGTGACAGAGGTATCAAAAATTATTTTTACTTAGGCAATAATTTCTAGTCAAATCGAAAATATTGAGTCCTAGTATTTGATATGTTTGTATGATATATTGTGAGACCTATCACAAAAAAATATATTAGAATTTTATATTCTCAATATCAATTTGTATGAGTAAAGATTTATTTATTATCACCATGACATTTGGGAATATAGTTGAGTTGAAAGTTTAGATAAGTCGAGATACTTTATTATCTTTATAAATAATTGTATTTATTTTAGGCAAATATCATGTAAATCATTATTTTCGGCAAAAGTGGTTACCAATTAAAAATTATACTTGAATTAATTGATTGAGAATTGTTAGTTTGATGTATTGTTTAATATTTGAATTTCTAAGAAGAGCGAGATACCATGCATTCTCAAAGCACACTGGCCATGCATGGTGACTTATTTCGTGTATACATTTATAATAACTAATTATTCCATCATTATATAGTGTTCACATAAATAATATGATATTTAATTTGATTAGTAATAAAGTATACCATTTTGTTTTTAAAATATGTGCATACAGTATATATATCCAAAGTAAAAGATGTGTGATGCATGTGAAATTGCTTATTTAGTGCAGTCTATGTTTGCTCTACAAGTATATTTTTATTTGTTTACAATGAAATATGTGTACTAATATATTTCTGTACACAAAAAACTTACCAATTTATTTGTCACACATACAAAATATTAGGAATTGGCAAGAGCATCCCGAGAGGGCTGCTCTTGCCAAAAGGTAATTTCTTTTATTTTTTATTGTATTAAATAATATTTTAATGAGTTATGTTTGCTTATAAAAGATTAAATAAAAAATAACATATAATGTGAGCTAACAACCATCATAGAAAATAAAAATAGGCTTTCTAATACAAAAAATTAATTTATCAGTTTAATATCGAATCGAAAAAAGTATATAAGTGATGGTCATATCTATAATTTTTGCTAAATTAATAAGTTTCCTTCCTTCGTATTGCTTAGGTATGAATTGATGTGTATGTAAATAATCTTTAAGTAAATTACTAAAATATTAGGATAAATTACTTTGTTACACAAAAAACTTGCCATTTTTTTGTCACACATACATAAAAAATAGAAATTATCAAAAATAATATTTTACAACTAAATGAAAACAAAAAAATAAAACAAGATGATATACATCATCTAATAATGCCTTTCGAATTTTTGACTATGATCTAATGCCATTATTTTGCCACCCAAACTTTTTGGGCACTGTGAAAAAAGCTCTATCGGGCTGCTCTTGCCAAAATATAGCTCTATTTTAAATATCTAATCAGCAAAAATATATAAATGATGGCTATATCTATAATTTTTGCTAAATTAATAAGATACCACCATTCGTATTGATTAGGTATTAATTGATGTCTATGTAAGTTTTCTTTACCAAAGTGTCTTTTGATTGTAGTTTTCCATAAATTATGTTAAATGTCAATGTCTGTAATTATTTGTATTTCTAATCAGACTATATTTGTAATGCTAGGAATTTGTAATTGTAGCACAATTGCACTAGCTAATTATGAAGATCATTTTGTTTTAAATGT
Source organism: Sapria himalayana (assembly GCA_029783825.1). Taxonomy (NCBI): domain Eukaryota; kingdom Viridiplantae; phylum Streptophyta; class Magnoliopsida; order Malpighiales; family Rafflesiaceae; genus Sapria; species Sapria himalayana. The sequence continues at coordinate 36,400 of JAREIK010000897.1, read as the reverse complement.
TCATGAAACAATGTTATATTTTTGTTTTAACCATATAACTTTTGTATTAGAATTATTTTTGAACTATTTTTGGTTTTTGTTATTTATTTTTGAACTTTTGGATTTCTGGCTTCCTGTCCATCTTTTATACACTCTCATAAAATTTATTGCCATAGGTGAAAATGCATAATCTTGTTTTGATGTTGTAAAGAAGATGCGTGACTATAAAAAAAATAATCTACAGGTATGCCAACATCCATCATCTTCACCCTCCCCCTATGAGAATCTGTGGTGTTATTCTTCAATTTCAATTAATCATTAAATGTTCTTGTTTTTTAAATTGATCTATCAGATAGGTGGAGAATAATAAATGATGATAAGTTGAAAGAGCTACTCCAACACAAGTATTTCACTAGATTTACAGTCTCAAAGCTCTTATCTCCTCACTTCTTGAAGAAGGAAGAGTGAGCAACTTGTTAGAATATTATTTTTGCAATAAGAGAAAAATACTAACTTCTAGGAAATTTCACAAAAACATTATAAATTTGATATCAAACTGAAGAACTCGTCGTGTAGAGTAACTTTAGTTCTTGGACTATTCTATTCTGACTCCAGAATAATCCATTATGATCAAAAGAAAATCAATGGATCTTTTATTTTTTTTCCTCTATACTATTTCTCTGTCCCCCCACTACCGAAGCATTGTTTTTATTTTTTATTAATGTTCTCTGAATTTTAGGATTCCTGACATTATTTTCTTTTTTTTAATAATATAAAAAAACTTATAATTATTATTCTTAATTTTTTTAATATTTGAAGCATGGACAACGCATGCACAGCCACGTGCTGACGTCGTGGAGTGGTCTTTAGGTTACATTTATTTTATTATATATATATATATATTCTAATAATTATTTAAATACATAAAAAAATAACTAAATTATTACTTTCTAAGAATTAAATTAAATTTGACACCGTCGCTATATTTTCCAAAATAAATGCAATAATGACATTCATTTTATCATTATGGTTCTAAAATTTTTAGTTTATTTTTTTTGTATTATAAAATTACCATTTTGCCCATTTTTTCACAGAAACCAAATCATGTTATTTATAAATTCATTTTTTGTTTGGGATTTCACACTGTTTATCTATCTATCTATTTGTTTAAGTATCTCTCTATCTATTTATAGATTTGTCTATATGTCTATCAGTCTATTTGTCTATCTATTTATCAATCTATTTGGCTAACAATCTATTTGTCAATCTGTCTATGTTTTTATCTATCTACCAAACTATTTATCTATTTATGTGTTTGTCTATCTGTCTATTTGTCAATCAATCTATCTATCTGTCTATCTGTCTAAATATCTATCTAGTTGTCTATCTATCTATCTATCTATCTATTTGTTTATTTGTATATTTGTCTATCTTCCAATCAATCTATAATTTTATATGACTATCTGTTAATCTGTCTATCTATATATAAAGATTTTTAGGTATATGATTATTTATCTTACTATCTAGCCATATGATAATCTATCTATTTCTCTATCTATCTATTTATCTATCTATCTTTCTATATATATATATATATAGATATATATATATCTATCTGTCTGTCTGTCTGTCTACCTATCTATCTGTCTATGTATCTATCTATCTATCTATTTGTCAATATGTATTTTGTCTATCTATCAATCTATCTATTTATCAATTTGTCTACCTATGTATCTATCTATCTCTCTATCAACATATCTATCTGTTTATCTATATGTATATCTATTTGTCTATTTATCTATCTGTCTATCTATATATCTTTCTATCTGTATATCTGTCTATCTATTTATCTACCTATATTTCTATTTGCCTATATGGCTATCTGCATATCTACCTTTATACCATTCTACCTATTTGTATATCTGTCTATATATCTATCTTTCTATTTGTCAATCTATCTATATATCTATCTATCTATCTTTTGTCTATATGTATATCTAACTATATTTCTACATGTCTATCTATCTATCGTTCTATTTGTCTCACTGTATATCTATCTATCTATTTATCTATCTGTCTATCTATATGTCTATCTATCAATCTTTCAATCAATCAATAAATCTATCTATCTATCAGTCTATCTGTCTATGTGTCAATTTATCTAACTATATATCTATTTATCTATCTATGTGTCTATCTATCTATATATATATATATATATATATATATATCTATCTGTCTGTCTGTCTATGAATATATCTATCTATCTATTTTCTATATATCTGTCTATTTATCTATCTATCTATCTATTTGTCTATTTATCAATTCGTCTATCTATTTATATGTCTATTAGTATATATGTCTATCTTTTAATATATTTATGTATCATTATTGCTTTCTGGTTATATGATTATCTATTCATCTGACTATGTAACTATATGGTTATTTGTCTATCTATCTTTTTGTCTATCTATCTATCTTTTTATTTGTCTATCTGTCTCTCCATCTATCTATCTATCTGTCTATCTATCTGTCTATCTATCTATTTTTTATCTATCTATATATCTATATATCTATCTATCAATCTAGTCACATGTCTAACTGTCTATTTGTCTATTATCTATCTATCTTTCTGTCTATCTGTCTATCTATCTATCTAAATGTCTTTCTAATTGTCTATTTATCTAATTGTCTATTTATATATATTTCTATCTGTCTAATTTTCTTTTCTATTACTCTATTTGTCTATTTATTTATCTACTTATCTTTCTATTTACCTATCTGCCTATCTACATATCTGCCTTTCAACATTTTCTACCTATCTAACTCTTTACCTATCTGTCTATTTTTATCAGTCTTTTGATCTATTTGTATATTATCTTTTGTCTATCTATCTATCTGTCTATTTTTCTACCTGTCTATCTGTATATCTGTCTATCTATCTATTTGTCTACCTGTCTATCTGTCTATCTATCTATCTATCTATCTGTCTGTCTGTCTATTTATCAATCCGTCTATCTGCTTATATGTCTATAAGTATATATGTCTATCTTTTAATATATTTATCTATCATTATGGATTTTTGGTTATATGATTATCTATTTATCTGACTATGTAACTATATGGTTATTTGTCTATCTATCTTTTTGTCTCTTTATATATCTTTTTATTTATTTATCTGTCTCTCCATCTATCTATCTATCTGTCTGTCTGTCTGTCTATCTATTTTTTATCTATATTTTCTCTATTTATCTATCTATATATCTATCTATCAATCTAGTCACATGTCTAACTGTCTATCTGTCTATTATCTATCTATCTATTTGTCTATCTGTCTATCTATCTAAATGTCTTTCAAATTGTCTATTTATCTAATTGTCTATTTATATATATTTCTATCTGTCTATTTTTATTTTCTATTAGTCTATTTGTCTATTTATTTATCTACTTATCTTTCTATTTACCTATCTACCTATGTACATGTCTGCCTTTCAACATTTTCCACCTATCTAACTATTTACCTATCTGTCTATTTTTATCAGTATATTGATCTATTTGTATATTTATCTTTTGTTTATCTATCTATCTATCTGTCTACCTATCTATCTGTCTATCTATCTTTCTTTCTATTTGTATATCTGTCTATCTACCTATCTATATACATGTCTATCTATCTATCTATCAATCTATCTATTTACCTATTTATCTATCTATCTATATGTCTGTCGAATTATCTATCTATTTATCTGTATATTTGCCTTTTTGACAATTTGTCTAACTATCTATCTTTCTGTCTATGTATCTATCTATTAATCTATCTATATGTCTTTCTATATATATATATATATATATATATATATATCTATATATTTGTCTATCTTTAATCTATCTATCTATCTGTCTAATATATTAATGTGTCTAACTATCATCTATCTATCTATCTATGTGTCTGTAAATCTGTATACCTATATATTTGTCTTTTTGTCTATCTATCAATCTATCTACTATCTTCTCTCTATCTGTTTATCTATATATCTATCTATCTATCTAGTTGTATATCTATCTATCTATCTATTTATCCATCTATCTGTATTATAGTATATTTGTTGATCTATTTATCTTTCAATCTGTTTATCTATCTTTCTTTCTTTCTATCAGCCTGTATATCTATCTATTTATTTATTTATCTATCTATCTGTCTGTCTATCTATATATCTATCTATATATCTATCTATATATCTATATATCCATCGATCTATATATCTTTCAATCTATTTATCTATCAATTTGTCTATCAATCTATCTATCTGTCTGTCAATCTGTCTTTCTATCTATATATCTGCCTATTTGTCTATCAATCTGCCTAACTGTCTATCTATCTATCTATGTATATGTCTATATATCTATCTATCTATCTATTTATTTATTTATCTTTCTATATATCTGTGTGTGTGTGTGTGTGTATCTAACAATCAATCAATCTATCTATCTATCTCTCTATCTAACTATTAATCTATATATCTATCTATCTGTCTATCTATATATGTGTCTATCTATCTATCTATATATCTGTAGATCTATCTATCTATGTGTCAGTATATTTGTATATCTATCAATCTGTCTATCTGTCTATATATCTATTTATTTGTCAACCTATATATCTATATATTTCTCTATTTCTCTATTTGTCTATTTGTCTATTTGTCTATATGTCTATCTATCTTTCTGTCATTTTTCTTTCTATCTATCTGTCTATCTATCTAAATGTATATCTATCCATATATGTCTATCTATCTATCTGGCTATCTATTGATATGTCTATCTGTATATCTGTTCACATGTTTTTATATCTATCTATCTATTAGTCTTTATATATATAAATCTATCTATCTATCTATCTATCTTCCTTTCTTTCTATTTGTTTTTTTATATGTCTATCTATCTATATGTCTATTTATTTATATGTCTATCTATCTAGCTATTTATATATGTGTCTATTTATCTATTTCTATATCTCTCTATCTATCTTTATGTCTTTTTATTTGTCTATCAAATTATCTGATAATTTTTCTATCTGACTATCTATCTATCTACATTTTATCTATCTATCTATCTATCTTTCTATCTATCTGTCTGTCTATGTATCTATTTGTTTATCTATCTATCTATCAATCTTTCTATCCCTCTATCTGTCTATTTATCTATCTGTCGATCTATCTATCTATCTATCTATCGATTTATCTATGTGTCTATCTATCTATCTAACCTTACATCTCTATTTCTATCTTTCTATGTGCCTATATATCTATCTTACTATTTAATGATTTGTCTATCTGTCTATCTATTTATCTCTTTATCGATCTATCTACCTATCTATCTTTCTTTTTATCTGTCTATGTACCAATTCATCTATTTGTCTATCTATCGATCTGTCTATTTGTCTATCTGTCTATCTGTCTATATGTATATCTATCTATCTATTGATTTATATATCTGTTTATATGTGTATCTGTATATCTATCTATTTTTCTATCTGTCTGCCTATCTATCTGTCTATCTATTAATCTATCCATCAATCTGTTTATCTATCTGTTAGTTTATCTATTTGGCTAAATCTCTATTAATCTATATGCCTATCTTCCGATCTATCTATCTACCTATTTGTCTATCTTCCTATCTGTCTATCTGTCTATTTATCTATCTACCTATCTATTTGTCTATCTATTAATATATTTAACTATATTATAGTACATATTACTATTTATCTATCAATCAATCAATCTGTCTATCTGTATATCTATCTTTTTATCTATTTGGTCTATCTGTCTAATTGTCCATTAATCTATTTGTCAATCTATCTATATATCTATCTATCTATCAATCAATATATCTATCTATCTATCAATCTATCTCTCAATATATCTATCTATCTATCTTTTTGTCTATCTATCTATCTATTTGTCTATATGTCTAATTATCTATCTGTCTATCTGCTATTTTCCTATCTTTTTATTTATGTATCTATCTATCTATCTATGTGCCTATTTGCCTATCTGTCTATAATAGTATATGTCTATTTTTATATCTTTCCATCTATTTATATGGCTATTTAGCTATCTGGTTATCTGTCTATCTATCAATCTATCTTTCTTCCAATCAAGCAAACTATTTATTTATATATATATATCAATCAATTTATTTGTCTATTTGTCTATATGTCTTTCTGTCAACTTGTATATGTGTCTGTCTATCTTTCTGTCTACTTGTATATGTGTCTGTCTGTCTTTCTGTCTACTTGTATATGTGTATGTCTGTCTTTTTGTCTACTTGTATATGTGTATATCTATCTATCTGTCTATCTATCTTATATCTATCTATTTTTCTATCTCTCTATGTGTCTACCTATTTGTCTATTTATTATTTGTCTCCCTATCCATGTATCTATCTATCTTTCTTTCTATTAATCTAAATGTCTATCTGTCAAATTGTCAATATATTTATCTTTCTGTCTATATGTCTATCTGTCTATCTTTCTATCTTTATATCGGTCTATCTCTCAATCTATTTATTTGCAAATCTATCTATCAGTCTATCTGCCAATCTTTATATTTGTCTATTTGTTTATCTAAATATTTGTATATCTGTCTATATATCTATCTACCTATCTATTTATTTGTCTATCTATCAATCTAACTATCTGTCTTTAAATCCATCTATCTGTCTATAAATCTATTTTCCTAACTATCATTCTATCTATCTATCTATCTATCTATCTAACTTTATATTTGTTTATTTGTCTATCTATTTATCAATCAATCTATTTGTCTATGTTACTATCTATGTATTTATCTATCTATCTATCTATATGTTTATCTATCTATCTATTATCTATAAATCTATCTTTATGTATATCTATCTATCTATCAGTGTATATGTATATAAGTCTATCTATATAACTATCTATCTATCTAACTGTCTCTCTATCTATCTGTCTATCTATATATCTGTCCATATGTGTATATGTCTATCTGACTATATTTATCTATCTGTCTGTCTGTCTATCTATCAATCTATCTATATGTCTATCTATCTATTTCTCTATGTATCAATCTGTCTGTCTATCTGTTTATCAGTCTATCAATCTATCTTTCTATATGTCTATATGTCTATTTGTCTACTTGTCTATCTATCTATTTGTCTATCTGTCTATATGTCTATTTGTCTATCTATCAATCTGTCTATATATCTATTTGTCTATCTGTCTATATATTTATCTGTCTATCTATTAATATTTCTATCTATATATCTATCTATATCTTTATATGTCTATTTATCTATATGTATTTCTGTCTATCTATATATCTATCTATCTATATGTCTATTTGTCTATTAGACTTTCTACCTATCTATCTATTTGTCTATCCGTATATTTGTCTATCTCTTTATATGTATATATGACTATATATCTATCGGATTATATGTCGATCTGTCTATCTATATATCTATCTGGCTATTTGCCTATATGTCAATAAGTCAATATGTCCATCTTTGTATATGTCTTTCTATCTATATGGATATCTAATTATCTGGCTATTTTTCTATTTGTTTATCTATGTATCTATCTATGTGATTATCTCTCTAATTTTCTATCTATCTATCTATTTGTCAATCATTCTATTTGACTATCTATTTATCTATCTATCTATCTATCTATTTATCCATCTTACTATCTGTCAATCAATCAATCTATCTATATATTTATAAATCTATCTTTTTATGTATCTATCTGTATGTCTATCTATCTATGTATCTGTGTATTGATTATCTGTCTATCTGTCTATCTGCCGATTTGTCTATTAGTCTATCTGTTTCTCTATTTATATATCTATCTATCTATCTATCTATTTATCTATATATATATATATCTATCTATCTATTTATCTATATATATATCTATCTATCTATCTAACTATCTTATCTATCTTTATGTCTATCTGTCTATCTATACATATATCTATCTATCTATCTATTTGTCTATCTATTTATCTGTGTATCTTTGTGTCCATCTATTTTTCTCTCTATCTATATGACTATCTGTCTATCTATAAATCTATATATATGTATATCTATTTATCTATGTATATATCTATATATCTATATGTATAATTGTCTATCAATCAATCAATCTATCTAACTAACAATTTATATATCTATCTATCTAACTATTTATCCATCCATCTATCTATCTATCTATTAATCTATCTATCTATCTATCTAACTGTATATCTATCTATTTGTCTACTTGGCTATCAGTTTATCTATTTATCTATTTATCTGTCAATCTGTCTATCTATTTATCTATCTAGCTATTTATATGTCTATCTACATATATATATATATATATATATATATATCTATCTATCTAACTATCTATCTATTTATATATTTGTCTATTTGTCTATCTATCTAAATATCTATGTTTTTATCTAATTAACTATTAATCTATCAATGTATTAATATATCTATATATCTATCTTTCTATCTAACAATCTATATATCTATATACATGTTTATCAATCTATCAATTTATCTATCTATCTGTATAACTATATATCTATCAAATTGTCTATCTATTTATTTGTCTATCCGTCTATCTGTCTATATTTCAAATTATTTATTTATTCTATCTATTTATCTATTTGTCTATTTGTCTATTTGTCTATTTGTCTATTTGTCTATCTGTCTATCTGTCTATCTGTCTATCTGTCTATTCGTCTATCTGTCTATCTGTCTATCTGTCTATCTTTCTAACTATCTATCTGCCAATCTTTTTATTTTTATCTGGCTACCTGCCTTTCTTCCTATCTATCTATCATTATATCATTCTATCTTTCTTTCTCGTTATCTCTCTATATGTCTATATTTCGATCTCTCTATCACTCTTTCTGCCAATCTATCAATCTGTCAATCTATCAATCTGTCTTTCTATCTATATGTCTATCAATCAATCAATCTATCTATCTATCTTTTTATTTATAGATTTGTCTATCTATCTACCGGTCTATCTGTGCATCTAACTAACAAACAAACTATCTATCTACCTATCTACCTATATTTTATCAGCTTATCTGCTTGTTTTTCTATATTTCAATATATCTATCTACCTATTTGTCTATCTGTCTATCTGACAATCTATCTATATATCTATCTATCTATCTTTATATCTACCTATCGGTCAATTTGTCTATCGGTCTATCTGTCTACCTATCTATCTGAATATCTATCTATCTTTCTATCTATATATCTATATATCTATATATCTATCTATCTATCTGTCTATTTG
>JAREIK010000897.1:0-22883 GCA_029783825.1 Sapria himalayana | reverse complement strand
GACATTCTAGGAAGATGACATAAATAATATTTAGCCTTTGAATGTAGATAAGATCCAAAAAATTTATGTGACTCAAATGGTGGGCATAAAAAATTAAAGATGATCAATTTCTTTCTGAAGATGAGTTCGAACTTCTATCGGAATCAGAATAAATATCAGAAAAGAACCATGGAGAATCATAGTGATGCTGATAATTAAATTATTATAATTTTATTATAAATTTAAACATCAAAGACTTTTTGTATTTTGTGAAATTTATCGGTGGTTTTATTTGAAAATGCATGCTTGTTCATCATATTTCTATTTTTTGTTCTTTGTTTTATTTTGTACACCAGATGGCGCCTAAAGGACGTGGCCATGGTGGAGGTGGACATGGAAATAGAAATGAACCAAATTCATCTAGTATGTTACATCATGTTGCAGAATCAGTACCATCTCATAGCCACCATATCTTGACTTCAACATCACAATCACCATCTCCATTACTATCACCATCACCATCATCGAGACCTCTACTATCACCTTTATCAGATGTAAGCCCACCACTGATTGTGCTTCCTGCTCACACTTTTGATCCATCTCTATCTTCTACACCACAATTTACACTGATTGTTCCCCCATTTACAATACCAATGACATCATCAAATGTTGTGCCTTCCTCTGTAGTCAATGCAAATTTAGAAATTGATATTGTGGATGAGAGGTAAAAAAATATGAAAAAATGACTTGAAAAAAAAAATTTTATGTTGCTGTCAGTGGTTTTTTTATATTATTATGATTTGCTTGTTTTCTATATTATTTATTTATTTGTATAGTTTAATTTCATCTCAAAAGTGTTCAATTAGAATTACAAAGGCTTTCAAGAAAATGGCTAATTCTAAAGCTTTCTCCTGGAAGAAAGTTTCTTAATCGACAAAGGATTTATATTTTAATGACTTTCAAGTAAAAATAACAAAACAAAAGAATTGAAAAATCATTATCTAATTACTTAATTTTTATGTTTGTTAGTATTCAAGCAGAAATAATTATGTTATTGTTGTTAATATAAATTCTTTTGTCATTTTTCTATTTATAGAATCAGTGCACATGGCCACCCAAATTTGATGGAAAGATAAAGTCATTATGAAAGATAAAAGCTGCTCAATGGTATTCCAATTTTATCCATACATTAATGAAAATGAAAGAAATACCTGATTTTATATCCCAGGAAGACTGGCCCGAGTGGCTTAATTATTGGGATGAGCCATATGTGAAGAAAAAATCAAATATTGCTAGCAAAAATCGATGAAGTGAGGTTGCTGGAATAGGTACAGAAATCTGTCGACACACAGGAGGTTCAAAGTCGAGCATCGAGCATGCTCGAGATTTGTTATAAATTTAAACTTCTAAACATATCTATATTTTGTGGTTGTCCTAATAGTACAATAAATATAATCTCTGCATGGTTTTAATAATTATATTAAATTTTTTTATCATTTGTTTTTTTAAGAATTAATAAAAACATATTCTAGGCTGGAGAATTTGGTCGAGATCCAAATTTCTATGACATTTTAAGAAAGATGCATGTAAAGAAAGTGGATGGTCAGTATGTTGACAAAAAGTCTCAGATGATTGTAGTAAGAAATTGTTATATTAATTAGATTTTATAAAACTACAGTACATTATGAAAATTAGTTTGAATGCAAATTTTTTATTTTATTTTTTGTAAATCTAGAATAGTTTTTATCTCCATTTTATCTCAAGACCTAATGGAGGAACATGTGACAGCTGCTCATCAACAGGTTTTGGGTTCTATGAATCTTCAAACAATTGACTATGATCCAATTTATTTGGAGACAATAGGAGATCGAAAGAAGTAGAGAGCGTATGGAATCAGCTCTAAGGGAGTGGCATTTTGTTGTAGCAGTCATGCTTCTATTTCATCTATCTCAGCAATGGTGGATGAGGTGGTCAAACAACAAACATGAGAAATAAATGAACGTATTGTAGATATGGAGACCGAACTGAAAAAGAAGGATGAGCAGATAACTAATTTGATGGAAGAAATGCAAGAAATTAAAGAAATTAAAAAAACAATGCAACAAAAGATGTCCGATATGGAGTCACAATTAGCAGCATTGGTGCATCATATAGCATTCCGAGATCTAGTTTCGAATCTTCACAGGAGAGCCTAGCATTCCCTGAATATCATGAGGATGATTTAATATGAGAATTATTTTTGAACTGTTATTTATTTTTGTCTATGTGTAGCAAATAATTATGATAATTTTTTGCAGGTTTCAATTTTTTTTATTCTGGTTTTGTCCTTTGTTTTTTTGATAAACCAAATTATGAATCTTTGTAGGACACATTATTCGAGAGAAAAGAAAAAATCTTGATTCAAAGCATTCAGATATTACCATGGTCCTTCCAATGCATGTGTGCCATATTTACCGATTTCAGCTTTATCAAAAAGAGGACTATCTTATCTTATATTTATTATTCTAAAAACATTTTATTTTTTTGCTCTCTTTATCTCTAAACATAATTGTTAGACATCTTTTGGATTTTTGTTGAAGCTGTATGACAATCAACTTTAATTTGTGTTTGTTCATGTCTATAATATTTTTTTTTATATATCTGTGAATATATTTTTCTCTCTAAATTTTTTGGGTAAAATTTTAGCCTATTATAAGTATGTAAAAGCCTGTATTTAGTAGTGGTAGTAATGGCTGAGATGGCAGCGATGGATGTGGTGGCAGTAGCGATAGTAGCGGTGGTAGTGGCAGTAGTGGTAGCGGAAGCGCCAACTGTGGCGGCAACAACAGTGGTGACAATAGCAGTAGAGCCGACATCAGCGGCATTAGCGGAAGCAGCGAAATTAGTGGTTATAGCTACAACAGCACCTACGACAAAAGTAGTGGTGGGAGCAGGGGTAACACCTGTAGCTATGGCAGTAGCAGTGGTAGCACCGGTACCGGCAGCAGCAACAGCGACAGCACCGGCAGCGACAACGGCATTGACAATGGTAACGGCCGCGACAGCTGCGGTAGGAGTGGCAGTGGTAGCAGGAGCAGCAGCAACGGCAACAAATGCGGTATATATGTACGTATATAGTCCGTATATGTGTACATATAATACTACAATATTTTATGTACATATATATTGAGTATATATATGTACTCAGTATATATGTACGCATAATACTGTAGTTTATATGTACATATACTATAGTAATATATGTACGAGTGAGATGCTAGTATATCTGTACATATTTTCTGTAGCAATATATATTTATCAAAACATAGTCTTTTTTATTTATTTTGTTTTCATTTAGTGGTTTAAATTTCGTACAGATATGGAACCACATTATTTCCTATACGAAGCTTGTATAAGTGAAGACATATTTCAACAAATATGAAGCACTATGACTCGGACAACATTTTTGCGGCAGAAAGTTGGTGATCGGAGGAGCAGTGGGAGTAAAAGCTATGATAGATTATACTTTATGCACAGTCGGTAGATACATTGATTAATAAGATGTAATATAATTTTATTATTTTTTTTGTTTTAGTTATTTAAAAAATTGTATTAGAATAAGTTATTGAATGAATTTTTTTTAAATTTAAAATTCTCATTTATAGTATCTGTTTTTATTAAATTTAATTTTAAAATATTAAAATATTTAATTAAATTTTTGTTGAAACTATTTGACATTCAACTGTAATTTTTGTTTGTTCATATCTATAATAACTATTTTTATAAATCTATGAATATGTTTGTGTTTCTCCAAAATTCTTGGGTAGAGTTTTAGCCTATTATAGGTATGTAAAAGCCTATTATCATCAGAGGCAGTGGCGGCAGTGATGGTAGTGGTAGTGGCAGTGGCGGCAATCGCGACAGTGGCGCCAGAAGTGGCAGCGGCGGCGGTAGCAGTAGTGTCGGTAGTGGCAGTGGCGGCACCGACAGCGGTAGCAGTAGTGCAGGTAGCGGCAGTGGCAGCACCGGCATCGGCAGCAACAACAACAGTAGTGGCAGTTGCTATAGCGGAGGAAGCAGAAGTAGCGGAAGAAGTGACATCATACTCTATGGCGGCGGTGGCGGTTGCGGCATCAGTGATAGTAGTGATAGCGGCGGCAACGTAGGCACTAGCGGCAGTAGTGGCAGTAGAGGCAGTAGCGGCAGCGGAGGCAGTAGCGGCAGCGGAGGCAGTAGCGGCAGCGGAGGCAGTAGCGGCAGCGGAGGCAGTAGCGGCAGCGGAGGCAGTAGCGGCAGCGGAGGCAGTAGCGGCAGCGGAGGCAGTAGCGGCAGCGGAGGCAGTAGCGGCAGCGGAGGCAGTAGCGGCAGCGGAGGCAGTAGCGGCAGCGGAGGCAGTAGCGGCAGCGGAGGCAGTAGCGGCAGCGGAGGCAGTAGCGGCAGCGGAGGCAGTAGCGGCAGCGGAGGCAGTAGTGGCAGCGGAGGCAGTAGCGGCAGCGGAGGCAGTAGTGGCAGTGGAGGCAGTAGCGGCAGTAGTGGCAGCCGTAATGGCAGCAGCAATGTGGTAGGGGCGGCAACGACACCGTGAGCAGCATGAACGGCAACAAATATGATATATACGTACGTATATAGTCAGTATATACGTACATATAATTCTACAATATTTTATGTACATATATACTGAGTATAAATATACTCAGTATATATGTATGCATTATACTACAATTTATATGTACAAATACTACAATAATATATGTACGAGTGAAATGCTAGTATATATGTACATTTTTGCGGTAGTAATATATATTTATCAAAAACATAGTTTTTTTTTAAATTTATTTTGATTTGATTTAGTGGTTTAAATTTCTTACATATGTGGTACTACATTATTTTTCATACGAAGATTGTATAAGTGAAGGGATTTTTCAACATACATGAAGCAATGTGACTCAGACAGCTTTTTCACCGCGGAAAGTTGGTGATCGGAGGAGTAGAGGGAGAGAAAGTAACGTTAATGCATTGATAGATTATACTTTATACACAGTCAGTGGATACATTAATTACTAAGATGTAATATAATTTTTGTTATTTTTTTTAGTTATTTAAAATATTGTATTAGAATAAGTTATTAAATGAATTTTTTTATTTAATTTAATATTTTCATTTATAGTTTCAATTTTAATTAAATTTTAAATAAAAATATTAAATTATTTAATTAAATTTTTAATTTAAGTTGGATGACAATCAACTTTAATTTGTGATTTTTCATGTCTATAATAATTATTTTTTATATATCTGTGAAAATATTTGTGTGTCTCCCAATTTTTTGGGTAGAGATTTAGCCTATTATAGGTATGTAAAAGCTTATTATCAATAGTAGTAGCTACGGTAGTGACGGCAGCGGCGACATCGGAAGCGGTAGTGGTGGTAGAGGTGGTGGCGGCATCAGCAGGGGCTAAAGCGGCAGCAGTAGTGGCAGGAGCAGCGGTGGCAGGAGTGGCGGCATAGGAGACAGAAGCAGCGGCTACAGTAGTGGCTATACTGAAAGCAGTGGTGGCAGCGGTGGTAGCAGCATCTACACAGGAAGCAGCGGCAGCACTGGAAGCAGTGGTAGAGGTGGTAATGGAAGCAGTGGCGGCAGCGGTAGCAGCGGTGACAATGGCAGCCGCGACATGCAGTAGTAGCACTGGTAGTGGGGGTCACCACGACAGCAGCAGCAGTGGCTGCAGCTTCAGTAGCAGAGGTGGCGGCGGCAGCGGCGACAACAATAGTAGTTTTGGCAGTGACAGCAGCAATGGCAGTTGTGGTAGAAGTAGCAGCAATAGCAGTAGCAACAACACCAAATGAGATATATACGTATGAATAAAGTGAGTATATATGTACATTTAATACTGTAGTATTTTATGTACGTATATACTGAGTATATTTGTACTTAGTTTATATGCACATATAATACTATTCTTTATATGTACAATTAATGCACTGATATATGTACGAGTGAAATGCTAATATATATTTACATATATACTACAAGATTATATATGTATCATATCATAACTTTTTTTGTTAATTTGACTAAGTTGTTTAATTTTCTTGCAGATATGATACCCCATTGTTCCTCATACAAAGCTTTTATAAGTGATGGGATTTTTCACTAGACATTACATGTCGTGACTCGGACAGCTTTGTCGTAGTAAAAAAATGATGATCGGAGGAATAGAGGGAGAGAAAGTAATGTCAATGAATGAATATATTTTACTTTATGCACTGTCGGCAGATACATTGATGAATAAGATCAAATAAAAGTTTGTTATTTTTTTGTTTCAATTATGTAGAATATTGAATTTGCATAAAAATTTTAAATGATTTTATTTTTTGTGTATTATAAATTATTTATAGTTTCAATTTTTATTCAATTTGATATACAAATATTAAATTATTTAATTAAAAAATTTTTAAAAATTTTTAAATATTTTTAAATATTTTTAAAATTTTTAAAATTCTAAAATTATTTTTGAAATTTAAATGGCTAGGAAAAATTCCCTTGATAAATTAGCAAGGGAAAAATCCATTGCTAAATTAGCTAGGAAATTTTCCCTAGCTAATTTAGCTAGGGGAATATTAAAATTAGCGACGGATATTCCGTCGCTAAATTTATTTACTAGAGACTATATCCGTTGCTAAAATTTATAGACCAGCACTTTAGCTAGGGAATCATCTGTCGTTATTTTTGTTTAGCGGCGGAATATCTTGTTTATCTTGCTAATTTAGCTACGGAATTTTTCTTCTTTAGCAAGAAATTTTTTCCGTCGCAAACCTTTTAGCTATGGACACTTTCCTCGCTAAAATTTAGCAAGAAACACTTTAGATAGGGAACCGATTCATTGGTAATCCGTCACTATATCCCGTTTAGCGACAGAAAATACCCATTTAGCTAGGGAATTGTCTCTAGCTATATGAGATTTTCTTGTAGTATATAATATAAAGTAAAATAGAAATAATTCCTACATGATGCACATGTTTCTTTTTCTTAATATAAATTCTAAATGATGGGTGGAAAATTATATAGTTTTCAACTCATTGTTACTAGGAACTATAGTAAAATCCTAGACTATTTATTGTGCCATCTTGACTCAAGGTAAATTAACTCTCCGTGGAAATCTCACTTTATTCAGAGTTGATATGATTTATATTTGTCAGAGCAAATAATGATCTCATACTCATAGGAGGGTAATTATAATTTGAACCAGTAAGTTCTTATGTAGTTGGTGATGATCCTCTCTAGTCTCTTATAATTGGAAATTTAAGTGGGGTTATAAGGGAATGAGGAAGAATAATGAGTCAAATTATATCTCTAGATTATTATTCTTCCTGAATTCACAAAAAAAATGAGTTTTACTTTAGAAATATTTCATCACTCTCTAATATTATCCTAGACATTAATGAAAAATACATGTACTATTTTATATAATAAAATAATCAAGAAAAATAAATAAAATAATTAATTTTAGAATCTCTAGAAAACATGCTAAAAATTTTTATATGATTCAAAATTTGAAAGGACAGTCAAAAATGATTGAAGAATACATACACACTTACACACACTGTCATATACTTGCGCACACACTATCATACACTATCACACACTTGCGCACACACTGTCACACACTTGTGGATACACTATCACATACTTGTGCATTAATATGTAAATATGTGCATGAAATTGCACACATTGTTACACATTGCACTTTGCACCATCTACATTGATGTAGTTGGCATCGACATACATCTGATGCACTGGACATGTAATGGAGAGATGGTAGGGCATTCTTTGGAAAGAGGCCTTGAACACGCGTAAAATGTTACACACAGTGAATCTGTGATTGTGATGTTATTGTCTACATGCACTTCTCTCTCTACAAATCATAGTATTTGTGCTTTCTAAGGTAAAAGCTCTAATAACATGATGAAAATAAATTCAAAATATCAATACTACTCATGAAAAAAATGTATAGTGATGTATCCTTATATAATGGGATATATGAATTGGGACAGCTCATATGTCGAGTATTCTCATATGTAATAAAATAAACAACTAATTAAAAAAAATTTTTAAAACTATAAACAAATAAAAACTATAATAACTTTTAAATTAATTATATATTAAATAAATAATGTCACTTTTGATTATTATTTAGATATTTGCTCATGTCTGGTATTAGATCTTTCTTTGAAATATTTAGTAAGATATTTTTTTGTCCGTCGGATCTGTGTGAGCAAAGATTCTTTCGATCTGATACATTAAGATGAAAAATGAAAGCTCACTAGAAATAAAATTTAAAAAGAAGTTAGAATATTTTATCATATTGATTTATAATTATACAGGTTTTACTTGGTTTTTTTTATTTTAAATTACATTTTTTTACAAATTATATTTTTTTTATTTTCAGTCATTTCATTAAAAGATATGAAATCATCTTTATGAAAATATAAAAAAAAATAGTAGAAGTAATAATGTATCAGATAGTTTTCATACTTTATGTATGAATCTTAAGGTTATATACCATACTTCATGTACAGACACATCATCATGAAATGATATCTTAAAAAGGTTGAATGGATAGTTGACTGAGACAAGTCAGATGTCTTTCGGAAATGTTTTAATCAAATCTATTTTATCAATTGAATATTTCTTTTTGCATTTCTTATAATATGATTTTTTAAATCATTTATTTTGGAAAAAAAAATTATTTAATATCTCATGGAGTATTTTGGTGTGTTTGTTTTGTTCATCTTCTTTTCCTATGACAAGATAAGGTAATACCTAGTACTTTGAGATTTAATTTTCTTGGTTAATCTAGTATCTAAAAAGTATGCTAGTATTTTTAAATAGAATCTGATTGAGTCTTAGTAAATATTGATATTTTTTTAAGTTAGACTCATTTTTTAACGAGCCTAGAAAAAGAGTCCATATGATATATGTGAGTAAATTAATTTTCAATCTTTCCTAAGCCTCCAATGAGAAGGGATGATCACTCATTGATTACAATTGAATTTGGTTCACTTTATGATAATATTTATGTGAAATCATCATATTGACCAATAAGTACAGATCAAGTTAACTCTAGAGAGAGTGAAGTTTCACAAGAAAGTAAATATCTCTCGAGTCCATAGAACTTGGTAATCATCGGGTCTACTCCAATTCTGGCTCATGATGATTTAGAGACTACAAGACTTGATTGTACAAGACATAGAGTTTGTATTGAGAAGGGACATGCATAGCATGTTCAAAGCATCGAAAAGTCTCTCATGTAGCTATGTGTTCTGATCACCAATTCCTATGATATTAGTCTTCTAATCACTCTTCAATATAAAGTGAAGATTTCTATCCAACATCTTATTACATAGGTATTTTTGTACTGTGATACTCATGTCTCATTCTCAAATATTATCTCATTTAAGATGATATCATGTCTTATGATTGCCTTTGTAAGATATGACATAGGTGGGTGTTCATTGTGAAAACATATCAAGATGAGGAGATATATTATCATAAGATAAGATGTATTGTCAAGAGGCTTACTCATATATTTATTATTTATTATCAAAATATTTTTCTCTCAACTTAATTAAATAGTCATCATAAAGATTTTTATTTCTTTGGTGGCCTCCCATAGTTAGAAATAATCTACATAGAGATATCCAACAGGCCATGCCGATTGGGATGTCATATTTTTTATGCTTAATCTTGTCACTATGTCATGCCTAGCATTACATGGCTCTGAAAATGGCAACCATGTATGGCTTGTCGGCTGCCAGGATCATGTCAGGCCAAACCTTGACATGCTTGCACACAATGCATGAAGCTAGCCAAAATTCATTCCAATCTAGTATGTATTCATTTTAGGCTAGCATGACTGCATGAATTAGTTCTAGACTAGTTGGGGTTCATTATAGGCTAGCCTGATCCATTTTGAGTTGACCCAGGTTCATTCTAGACTAGCCCAAGTTCATTCTAGGCTAGCTTGGAATAAGGGTGTCAAATGGGTCGGGCTACCTAGGCATGAACCAGATCAGTAGTGTCTAGCTCGACATGGCATGGACCAGAACTGTGCCTCGGGCCGAGCCACCCCATGGCAGGGTTTTTGGCATGCTGGGTCGTCATGAGTCGTGCCTAGTGCCGGGACCAATGGAATGGTAAACCTTTTAGAGCAGGTTTATTTTTTAAAAAATTTTACCACCCCATCACAGGCTAGTCTATTTTTTAAAAAACATTCGTCCACATGATTGCTTTTTTTCTGATTTTCCTCTCTTTTTCATTCGGCACGGTGAGCACGACCATGCACTTTGTCGTGTCTATCGGGCAGTTATGCATGGCACGGAATGAGATTTTAACAATGCTGTGCACAGCATAGTCTTGCTAAGAAAAAGCAAATCGTGTCAGCATGGCATGGCACGCTTCACACCTCTAGCTCAGATTCATTCCAAGCTGGCTTGGATTCATTCTAGGCCAGCTCAACGTCATTCTAGGATAGCATGAGTTCATTCTAGGCTAGCTCGGGTTCATTCAAGGCTAACTCAAATTCATTCCATGCTAGCGTTCCAAGCTAACCTAGATTTGTTCCAGGCTAGCTTGCATTCTTTCCAAGCTAACTTGGGTTTATTCTAGAATAGCATGCATTCGATTCAGACTAGAGATGTTAAATAGGTCATCTCATGCTGGCATTACTCATTTTTTTTCACAACACGCCATGGTGGCATTGTCCACTTTCCCAGCAAGGCATGGTGAGCACAACAAAGTGCACGGTCGTGCCTGACAGTGCTGAATGTCAATGATGCATAGAAGACATAAGATTTTAAAGTTTTAAATAATCTAATTTTTTTATTTTGAATTTTAATTAACTTGTGATTTTAAAATTGTCAATGTTTTGAAATTCTTGCATTAGTTCATTCATTGTTATTCTAAATAATAAAAGTTAAATCGTGATTACTTTTTAGTTAGGAGATAAAATCATAATTTTTTTTAGATTCAATAATTTTGGAAGTAGAAGAGAGGGACTAGAGAGAGAAAACGAAGTTTAAAATACATTTAATCACTCGATATGATATATTTTCCAAAAAGAAGAAGATGTCATTGTGATGATCATTGTCAGGTGTTTCAGGTCATTGAATTGGAATTTTTTTGTCTCAGAGGACATCTTTGATTCACGGCCCGCTGGTTACCACAATCATAGACCAGACGTTGTTAGCACTTAGCTATTAGCATGGTGATTTTAACATGTGTCATAACTTTAACTGATTTTCTTTATCAACCATATGTTATAACTGTCACCATTGATATTAATGTGTTCCATAAATTTAAATGATATTTGATTATCTTTGGAACATTGTAAAGTTTTTTATTTTTGCTTTTTTTTTATTTTTTCTTGTTCTTCTAAAACTTATCCCTCAATTCTTCCTCAAAAAAAACATTGATAAAGTATTATTAAAAAATTAGGTTCTTTTTATGTCATATTTTTTTTACTACAAAGAAAAAGAAAACAATTCATCGCATACACTTGTGGTGTGTGTGTGTTTGTGTGTGTGTGTGTGTTTGCGTGTGCGTGCATGTTTTTCTTATGAAAGTTTTGCAACTTGAAAATAAAACTTAATTAACTTTGGTAGTGGAAGGAAATATGGATATATATATGCTTACTTACATGAATGCATGTGTGTATGTGTGTATGATACTCATTGATTTAAGGGGTAAATATGTGCAAATATGAATATAAAGTGTATATACATTTTGTAAAAGTTGTGTTTTACCAAGAGAATATTTTTTAAAATATATATATGAAGTGAAAATGTTACAAATCATTTGGGTAATATTAAATGGGAAAATTATACGTGGTTTGGGAAAATGAATAATTAATGTTTAGTGGTACAAAGTTTAACGATTTTTTTTGTCCCACTCAAACCTAGCACATATTATCTCTTGGCTAATTTATAAATTTTGAGGGTATGGGGTCAAAGAAGGTAAGATACTTGTACTAACAATATTGTGTCACAACTAATATAAAAAAACTTATGTTTATGTATCCCAAATAGAAATTATATTTGTTTTTTAAATTAAGAAAAAATTGATATTTCATACAACAAATTGAAAAAATAATAATATCTTGGTGTATTGACAATAATCAACCTGATTTTATCATTTTTAATAATATATATGTATATATGTATCTATAAAAAAAATCGGCAACCCTCTTTTAAAAAAATATATAAAAGAAAGACTATGGGTAATGGGTTAGATTAAATAAGAATCCAACATGCATTTTTATAAAAATCAATAATATTTTATAATTTATATTTCTTATTTTACTTATATATATATATATATGTATGTATGTATGTATGTATATATTTTCTATCTATATATTGTTTATATACAATATATATGCGGCAACTATATGTATATATATATACACTATGGGTTAGATTAAATAGAAATCCAACTTGCATTTTTCTAAAAATCAAAAGTATTATTTAATTTTTATTTTCTTATTTTTATATTATACATATAACTAAATCATATATATACTATATATACAATATACATACATACATACTTATATATATATATATAATGTGCACGTGTATATTTATATATATTGTGTTTGTGTGTGCATATTTATTTATATATATAATTTATATATACATATATATATATACAATATACCTATATGCATATAGTGTGTGTATATATAGATGAACAATATATATCAAAAAATTAAAAACCATCCAGAAATAAAGCAATAAGGAATGCTTTTCGTTTGATACCCAACTAGAGTTCTTCAAATTGATGAGAGAGATGGAGATGGAATCACATACACTAGCATGGAAGGATTACTGTGCATTCTTTTTTGTCACGTATGATTATTGATCAGCAAATCACTTGAGTCTATCTGAATTCCATTACATGATCAGAATCAAATTAATGGAATGACTTACGGGTAAAAGGTGCATGTATTCCGATAAATCTTTTCCTGATCGGCATCACTACCACACGCATTGCGGAGAGAGTTGTTTTGTCTTATAGAGGCCCCCTCAAGAATGGAAGCCCTTTGGAGTTGGAGTATTGCGAGGGTTTATAGATAAGGCGAGCTAAACTACAGAAGTAGACACCAATTTTTTTGAGATGCTCTTAGGCATATGTTAGAGTTGAAATCCATATATTTGTAAACTTCATTTTTTTATACATATATGTATAAAAAATCAAC
Source organism: Sapria himalayana (assembly GCA_029783825.1). Taxonomy (NCBI): domain Eukaryota; kingdom Viridiplantae; phylum Streptophyta; class Magnoliopsida; order Malpighiales; family Rafflesiaceae; genus Sapria; species Sapria himalayana. Next base: position 9,669 of record JAREIK010000897.1, on the reverse strand, counting down.
TAAATATAACAAAATAAACAATGAATAATTATATTTAAATAAAAAATCTTTTTTCAATTCATTTATTTATACATATATGTTAGAGTTGAATTGATGATAAATCTCTTTCTGATATATTTTTAAAAATTTACAAATATTTACATAAAGACTCATTTTTTTCAATTCATTTTTTTATACATAAAGACTCATTTTTCAATTAATTTTAGGATTTGCATTTATTTATACATCTTTATACATATATATTATTACATATATATAGATTTACATATATGTATATATAGCTAATTAAACAATAAATAATTAAAATGACTCATTTTTTTATTTATTATCAAAATATTTTCAACAAAGTTCATGTGTGTGTAGCAAGGTACACATGAAAAACAAACGACTTGCAATTTTTTATTATAAAATTTATTTAAAAAATAATTATATAAACAACTTCAAAAAATAGATGTTTAGCATTATAACTAGAAAAAAAAATCAAATCGCTACATAATTTACAAACTTCATATAGCTAGACATACATGAAAAGATGATTGGTCTTTTAGCCACACTCCTAAATGTTATAAAACACTTTTTATATTAAAAAAATATATAAATATATATATTTTATAGTTATAAATTTTTAAGAACTTATTAGTATTTATGAAGATAATATGAAATAATTTTAAATGCATAAAATTTCATATTATTTGATATTATTAATAATTTTTAAAATTCTAAAAATTACTTAAAGTGAGAAGATAATTAAAAAGAGTTATTTTTTTATTTTAATAAAGATTGAATATTAAAAGCTAATAGTAAAAATACTACTCAATTGTTTAATTCTTATAAATTTTAGTAGGGGAAAACATCTATGTATTTATTTTTAAATATTAATTTATTTTCTTTTAAATTTAATTAATAAATTTAAATTTTTATTATAGATAAAGATTTTCAAATTTTGTATTAATTATTTTTTAAAAATTTTCTATAATCATAAAATTTTTTTATACTTATAATAATATTAATATTTACTAGTTTAATTATTCGTCAATTCAAATATTTTTGAAAAAATTTTTATTTTATCATACAATGAATTATTTTATATTTATATTAGTAGAATTTTAATGTATGTTAATTTAATTTATAAGATATCAAAAAAAATGTATACATATTGAATTAATTATTTAATGTTACTCTAATACAAATTATTAAGTTTCTTAATTAAAAATTTTAGAAAAATTATTTGTATAATTGTTTTAAAAAATCAATACATCATAAAAATAGTTATTTTAGTTCTTATTAATATAATTGATTTTTTTTATTTTTATATTTTTTAAATTATTTATTTATAATATTTTTTTTATATAATTTTACGAAGAGAATTTTTCATTCAAGGATCACTCATCTATAGGCAATTATCATACATTTAATAAACAAAATTAAATAAAATATTAAAACTAATAATAAATTAAAAAAATAAATAATTAAATATTGGCTAGGAAAATTTCGTCGCTAAATCATCCCTATGTTCGTTATTTAATTTGCTAGAAAAGTTCCGTCGCTATATTTCGGGATGTAATTAGCTTGGGATTTTCCATCGCTAAAATATGTCGCTATGTTATGGATATAATTAGCTAGGGAATTCCATCACTAAAATCCATCACTATGTTTCGGATGTAATTAGCTAGGGAAATTCCGTCACTAAATCTATCACTAAATTATAGATTTTATTAGCTAGAGAAATTCCTTCGCTAAATTCGTCGATATATTTTGGGATGTAATTAGGTTGCAATTTTCCATCGCTAAAATCTATCACTATGTTCCGGATATAATTAGCTAAGGAATTCCGTTGCTTATATCGTCACTATGTTTCCGATGTAATTAGCTAGGGAAATTCTATCGCTAAATTATAGATTTTATTAGCTAGGAAAATTCCATCACTAAATCCGTTGCTAAATTCATTACTTTTCTTGAATGAAATTTACGAAAACATTCTATCGCTAATCTATTAAAAATTTCCCCACTTTTCTTGTGCAGAATTTATGAAAAATATTCCATCGCTAATCCACTGCTAATTAGTTGCAAATTTTTAATTCAATGATAAATCATAAATCCCTCGCTATTCCCTAGCTAATCTCTAGCACTTTATATAGGGATTGATTCCTAGCTAAAATTCTCTAACTAAATGATAATTTTCTTGTAGTGTCTGCCTATCTGTCTATCTATCTATCTATCTGTCTGTCTATCTTTTTGTTTATATTTCTTTCTATATGTCTATCTATTTATCTATCTACCTATTTGTCTATATATCTATCTATCTATCAGTCTATTTATTTTTTTTTCTCTCTATCTATCTGTCAATCTGTTTTTGACATCCCATCCCCCAGGTGGTCCCATTCATTCCATCACACAATATAATGTGCAATAAAATAAAATTTTTTCAAATGTGCTAGAAATTTTTTTCCATTTTATTTGCTTAGCGAAATAAAAAACACAACATATTATTTAAGCTACAACCGTCTTCTCTTCACATGTGTGATTCCCTATGAGGATCTGCAAACTACGTTGGACCGGTACCTGAAAAGGGGTCCTGCAATGGATTGAGCAAAGCTCAGTAGAGATAAACATCTACAAAGTTACTCTATACCTAAGTGCACATAAAAAGTCATGCATATATATCAACGCATAATCAAGTATAATATTTATATGAATGTAATTATGAATGAAATATTTATATGCCCATATTACTGAGTCTCATCGACTCCATCACACATACCAAAGCTAAGTGTTACATATTATATAAATAAATATATATGTAGATATGTATATATATCTATAGAAATATTTATTTTTTTGGAATTATTCCGAAAAATATGGATCTTCTCCAAAAAACATATTGGACATTTTTCCGAATAAAATATGATTTTCTTGGATTTACTCCAAGAAATATGGACCTCCTCTGAAAAACATATTGGTCATTTCTCCGACAAAATATTTTTTTCCTTGGATATTTTTTAAAAACTACCATGTAACTCAGCCTGGTCATTGTCCCAATACGATTACACAAATTTAGAATAGCCATGCTCCAGAAAAATTAGTGTTCAACTTAGTTTGGACATTTTCCCATTTGAGTATGACAAATACAATCCATATACCTTTATATATATATATGTATGTATATATTTATCTTGCACCCATCCATATATGGAATGTTCCTGTGCATATGAAATGCAATTATACCATTTATGATTAAGCGAAGTTTCAGACATAGAAATAACAATCCAAACCCAATTCACCTGTAATAAATTTTACTAAACGAACTCTATAAACTTTTCATCAATTAACAATTTCAAATGACATTTCTAAAAATTAGAATTGAAATATAAAACATGAACATTTATAGACTTTAAATAGAAAGAAATTTTGATAAGAGAAAAATACTAACTTCCAGGAAATTTCACAAAAACATTATAAATTTGATATCAAACTGAAGAACTCGTCGTGTAGAGTAACTTTAGTTCTTGGACTATTCTATTCTGACTCCAGAATAATCCATTATGATCAAAAGAAAATCAATGGATCTTTTATTTTTTTTCCTCTATACTATTTCTCTGTCCCCCCACTGCCGAAGCATTGTTTTTATTTTTTATTAATGTTCTCTGAATTTTAGGATTCCTGACATTATTTTCTTTTTTTTAATAATATAAAAAAACTTATAATTATTATTCTTAATTTTTTTAATATTTGAAGCATGGACAACACATGCACAGCCATGTGCTGACGTCGTGGATTGGTCTTTAGGTTACATTTAATTTATTTTATATATATATATATATATATATATATATATATATATATATATATATATATATATTCTAATAATTATTTAAATACATAAAAAAATAACTAAATTATTACTTTCTAAGAATTAAATTAAATTTGACACCGTCACTATATTTTCCAAAATAAATGCAATAATGACATTCATTTTATCATTATGGTTCTAAAATTTTTAGTTTATTTTTTTTGTATTGCAAAATTACCATTTTGCCCATTTTTTCACAGAAACCAAATCATGTTATTTATAAATTCATTTTTTGTTTGGGATTTCACACTGTTTATCTATCTATTTGTTTAAGTATCTCTCTATCTATTTATAGATTTGTCTATATGTCTATCAGTCTATTTGTCTATCTATTTATCAATCTATTTGGCTAACAATCTATTTGTCAATCTGTCTATGTTTTTATCTATCTACCAAACTATTTATCTATTTATGTGTTTGTCTATCTGTCTATTTGTCAATCAATCAATCTATCTGTCTATCTGTCTAAATATCTATCTAGTTGTCTATCTGTCTATCTATCTATCTATCTATTTGTTTATTTGTATATTTGTCTATCTTCCTATCAATCTATAATTTTATATGACTATCTATTAATCTGTCTATATATCTATAAAGATTTTTAGGAATATGATTATTTATCTTACTATCTAGCCATATGATAATTTATCTATTTATCTATCAATCTTTCTATATATATATATATATATCTATCTATCTATCTGTCTGTCTGTCTACCTATCTATCTGTCTATGTATCTATCTATCTGTCTATTTGTCAATATGTATTTTGTCTATCTATCAATCTATCTATTTATCAATTTGTCTACCTATGTATATATCTATCTATCTATCAACATATCTATCTGTTTATCTATATGTATATCTATTTGTCTATTTATCTATCTGTCTATCTATATATCTTTCTATCTGTATATCTGTCTATCTATTTATCTACCTATATTTCTATTTGCCTATATGGCTATCTGCATATCTACCTTTATACCATTCTGCCTATTTGTATATCTGTCTATATATCTATCTTTCTATTTGTCAATCTATCTATATATCTATCTATCTATCTTTTGTCTAGATGTATATATATCTATATTTCTACATGTCTATCTATCTATCGTTCTATTTGTCTCACTGTATATCTATCTATCTATTTATCTATATGTCTATCTATATGTCTATCTATCAATCTTTCAATCAATCAATAAATCTATCTATCTATCTGTCTATGTGTCAATTTATCTAACTATATATCTATTTATCTATCTATGTGTCTATCTATATATATATATATATCTATCTGTCTGTCTGTCTATGAATATATCTATCTATCTATTTTCTATATATCTGTCTATTTATCTATCTATCTATTTATTTGTCTATTTATCAATTCGTCTATCTACTTATATGTCTATTAGTATATATGTCTATCTTTTAATATATTTATGTATCATTATGGCTTTCTGGTTATATGATTATCTATTCATCTGACTATGTAACTATATGGTTATTTGTCTATCTATCTTTTTGTCTATCTATCTATCTTTTTATTTGTATATCTGTCTCTCCATCTATCTATCTATCTGTCTATCTATCTGTCTATCTATCTATTTTTTATCTATCTATATATCTATCTATCTATCTAGTCACATGTCTAACTGTCTATTTATCTATTATCTATCTATCTTTCTGTCTATCTGTCTATCTATCTATCTAAATGTCTTTCTAATTGTCTATTTATCTAATTGTCTATTTATATATATTTCTATCTGTCTAATTTTCTTTTCTATTACTCTATTTGTCTATTTATTTATCTACTTATCTTTCTATTTACCTATCTGCCTATCTACATATCTACCTTTCAACATTTTCTACCTCTCTAACTCTTTACCTATCTGTCTATTTTTATCAGTCTTTTGATCTATTTGTATATTATCTTTTGTCTATCTATCTATCTGTCTATTGTCTACCTGTCTATCTATCTATTTGTCTACCTGTCTATCTGTCTATCTGTCTAACTATCTATCTATCTATCTATCTGTCTGTCTGTCTGTCTATTTATCAATCCGTCTATCTGCTTATATGTCTATAAGTATATATGTCTATCTTTTAATATATTTATCTATCATTATGGATTTTTGGTTATATGATTATCTATTTATCTGATTATGTAACTATATGGTTATTTGTCTATCTATCTTTTTGTCTATTTATATATCTTTTTATTTATTTATCTATCTCTCCATCTATCTATCTATCTATCTGTCTGTCTGTCTATCTATCTATTTTTTATCTATCTTTTCTCTATTTATCTATCTATATATCTATCTATCTATCTAGTCACATGTCTAACTGTCTATCTATCTATTATCTATCTATCTATTTGTCTATCTGTCTATCTATCTAAATGTCTTTCAAATTGTCTATTTATCTAATTGTCTATTTATATATATTCCTATCTGTCTATTTTTATTTTCTATTAGTCTATTTGTCTATTTATTTATCTACTTATGTTTCTATTTACCTATCTACCTATCTACATGTCTGCCTTTCAACATTTTCCACCTATCTAACTATTTACCTATCTATCTATTTTTATCAGTATATTGATCTATTTGTATATTTATATTTTGTTTATCTATCTATCTATCTATCTATCTACCTATCTATCTATCTATCTATCTGTCTATCTATCTTTCTTTCTATTTGTATATCTGTCTATCTACCTATCTATATACATGTCTATCTATCTATCTATCAATATATCTATTTACCTATTTATCTATCTATCTATATGTCTATCGAATTGTCTATCTATTTATCTGTATATTTTCCTTTTTGACAATTTGTCTAACTATCTATCTTTCTGTCTATCTATCTATCTATCAATCTATCTATATGTCTTTTTATATTTATATATATATATATCTATCTATCTATATATTTGTCTATCTTTAATCTATCTGTCTATCTGTTTAATATATTAATGTGTTTAACTATCATCTATCTATCTATCTATCTATGTGTATGTAAATCTGTATACCTATATATTTGTCTTTTTGTCTATCTATCAATCTATCTACTATCTTCTCTCTATCTGTTTATCTATATATCAATCTATCTATCTAGTTGTATATCTATCTATCTATCTGTTTATCCATCTATCTGTATTATAGTATATTTTGTTGATCTATTTATCTTTCAATCTGTTTATCTATCTATCTTTCTTTCTATCAGCCTGTATATCTATCTATTTATTTATTTATTTATCTGTCTGTCTGTCTGTCTATCTATATATCTATCTATATATCTATATATCCATCGATCTATATATCTTTCAATCTATTTATCTATCAATTTGTGTATCAATCTATCTATCTGTCTCTCAATCTGTCTTTCTATCTATATATCTGCCTATTTGGCTATCAATCTGCCTATCTGTCTATCTATCTATCTATGTATATGTCTATATATCTATCTATCTATCTATTTATTTATTTATCTTTCTATATATCTGTGTGTGTGTGTGTGTGTGGTGTATCTAACAATCAATCAATCAATCTATCTATCTATCTATCTAACTATTAATCTATATATCTATCTATCTGTCTATCTATATATGTGTCTATCTATCTATCTATATATCTGTAGATCTATCTATCTATGTGTCAGTATATTTGTATATCTATCAATCTGTCTACCTGTCTATATATCTATCTATTTGTCAACCTATATATCTATATATTTCTCTATTTGTCTATTTGTCTATTTGTCTATATGTCTATCTATCTTTCTGTCATTTGTCTATCTATCTATCTGTCTATAATGTATATCTATCCATATATGTCTATCTATCTATCTGGCTATCTATTGATATGTCTATCTGTATATCTGTTCACATGTTTTTATATCTATCTATCTATTAGTCTTTATATCTATAAATCTATCTATCTATCTTCCTTTCTTTCTATTTGTTTTTTTATATGTCTATCTATCTATAGGTCTATCTATCTATATGTCTATTTATTTATATGTCTATCTATCTAGCTATTTATATATGTGTCTATTTATCTATTTCTATATCTCTCTATCTTTATGTCTTTTTATTTGTCTATCAAATTATCTGATAATTTTTCTATCTGACAATCTATCTATCTACATTTTATCTATCTATCTATCTATCTATCTATCTTTCTATCTATCTGTCTGTCTATGTATCTATTTGTTTATCTATCTATCTATCAATCTTTCTATCCCTCTATCTGTCTATTTATCTATCTGTCGATCTATCTATCTCTCTATCGATTTATCTATGTGTCTATCTATATATCTATCTAACCTTACATCTCTATTTCTATCTTTCTATGTGCTATATATCTATCTTACTATTTAATGATTTGTCTATCTGTCTATCTATTTATCTCTTATCGATCTATCTACCTATTTAATCTTATTTCTATCTGTCTATGTACCAATTCATCTATTGTCTATCTATCGATCTGTCATTTGACTATCTATCTATCTGTCTATATGTATATCTATCTATCTATTGATTTATATATCTATTTATATGTGTATCTGTATATCTATCTATTTGTCTATCTGTCTGCCTATCTATCTGTCTATCTATTAATCTATCCATCAATCTGTTTATCTATCTGTTAGTTTATCTATTTGGCTAAATCTCTATTAATCTATATGCCTATCTTCCGATCTATCTATCTACCTATTTGTCTATCTTCCTATCTGTCTATCTATCTATTTATCTATCTACCTATCTATTTGTCTATCTATTAATATATTTAACTATATTATAGTACATATCACTATTTATCTATCAATCAATCTATCTGTCTATCTGTATATCTATCTTTTTATCTATTTGGTCTATCTGTCTAATTGTCCATTAATCTATTGTCTATCTATCTATATATCTATCTATCTATCAATATATCTATCTATCTATCTATCTATCTCTCAATATATCTATCTATCTATCTATTTGTCTATCTATCTATCTATCTATTTGTCTATATGTCTAATTATCTATCTGTCTATCTGCTATTTTCCTATCTTTTTATTATGTATCTATCTATCTATCTATGTGCCTATTTGCCTATCTATCTATAATAGTATATTCTATTTTTATATCTTTCCATCTATTTATATGGCTATTTAGCTATCTGGTTATCTGTCTATCTATCAATCTATCTTTCTTCCAATCAAGCAAACTATTATTTATATATATATATCAATCTCTTTATTTGTCTATTTGTCTATATGTCTTTCTGTCAACTTGTATATGTGTCTGTCTATCTTTCTGTCTACTTCTATATGTGTCTGTCTATCTTTCTGTCTACTTGTATATGTGTATGTTTTTCTTTTTGTCTACTTGTATATGTGTATATCTGTCTATCTGTCTATCTATCTTATATCTATCTATTTGTCTATCTCTCTATGTGTCTACCTATTTGTCTATTTATTATTTGTCTCCCTATCCATGTATCTATCTATCTTTCTTTCTATCAGTCTAAATGTCTATCTGTCAAATTGTCAATATATTTATCTTTCTGTCTATATGTCTATCTGTCTATCTTTCTATCTTTATATTTGTCTATCTCTCAATCTATTTATTTGCAAATCTATCTATCAGTCTATCTGCCAATCTTTATATTGTCTATTTGTTTATCTAAATATTTGTATATCTGTCTATATATCTATCTACCTATCTATTTATTTGTCTATCTATCAATCTAACTATCTGTTTATAAATCCGTCTATCTGTCTATAAATCTATTTTCCTATCTATCATTCTATCTATCTATC
>JAREIK010000896.1:45207-80765 GCA_029783825.1 Sapria himalayana | reverse complement strand
TATCTATATATCTATCTTTGAGACTCTTTATCTTTCTATCTATCTAATTGTCTATCTATCTATCCATCTATCTGTCAATATGTCTGTCTATCTCTTTATAAATCTGTTTATCTATCTATACGTCTATCTGTCTGTCTGTCTATGTGCCATTTAATCTATCTATTTATTTATCTTTTTATCTATTTCTCTTTTTATAATCGATCTCTCTGTCTATCAGTTTGTTTATATGTTAGTCTATCTATCTATTTATCTATCTATCTATCTATCTATCTAGCTATATATTTGTCTATCTATTTATTGAAATAATTATTTATCTAAATGTCTATAAATCTATTATCTATATGTCTATCTATCTGTCTATATATTTGTCAAACTATCTAACTATTTAAGTGACTTTCTATTGATCAACATATTTATCAATCTATTTGCCTATCTGTTTATTTCTCTTTATCTATTTCTTTTTCAATCTATCTATCTACCTATTTAGATATATATCTATATTTCTATATCTTTCTATCTATATAACTATATATCTATATATCTATCTATTTGTATATCTATTTATCAATCTAATTGTCTATCTATATGTCTATATATTTGTCAACCCATCTAACTATTAATGTGAATTTCTATCTATCTATATATCTTTCTATCTATTTGACTATCTATTTATTTATCTCTTTATCTATTTGTCTTTCTTTCTGTCTATCTATCTATTTATCTATCTGTCTATTTATCTATCTATCTATCTATCTATTTGTCTGTCTAACTATTTTTTTATATATCTAATTATTTATCTATTTATCAATATATCTATTTGTCTATATATAAGTATATCTATCTGTCTATCTATATATCTTTCTTTCAATCTAACTATCAATCAATTTATCTCACTATATATCTATCTATTTTCTATTGATTGATCTATCTATATGTATATTAATATGAATATATCTATCAATCTATTTATCTATCTATAAGTTTAACAATCTATCTATCTATTTGTGTATATAACTATCAATCTGTTATCTATTTATATATTTGTATATCTATCCATCTATCTATATATTTTACTATCTATTTGTGTATCTATCTTATTATTTATCTATCTATCCATCTATCTATCTATCTATCTATCTAACTATCTGACTATCTATCTAATTATTTGTTTATTTATCTATATTTCTATCTGTCTATCTACATGCCTATCTAATTATTTATTTATCATTCTTTGTATAAGCCTATCTATATATCTTTTTATCTATCTGTCAAATTATCTAACTATCTATTTGTGTATCTATCTGTCTATCATCTATCTATATATCTCTCTATCTGTCTATTTTTCTATCTACCTATCTAACTAACTATATGTGTATCTATTTGTCTATCAACCTGTCTATTAATTTGTCTATTAATTTGTCTATCAATCTGTCTATAAATCTATCTATCTATCTATCTTTCTATCTTTGTATATGACTATCTATATGATTATCAATCTATCAGTCAATCTATCAAACAATCAATCAATAAATCAATCTATTTATCTGTGCTATCTATTTGTCTATCAATCTTTATGTGTGTGTGTGTGTGCTATATATATATATCTATCTACCTACCTATCTATTTATCTATCTATTTCTCTATCTTTCAAACTCTTGGTTTATCTATCTATCCATCCATCCATCTATCTATCTATCTGTCAGCCTTTTTGTCTGCCTACCAGTCATCATATCTATCTATATATATATTTCTATATATGTCTATCTAATTGTGTTTCTATTATATTGTCTATCTTTCTATCTATCTCTCTTGTTGTCTATCTTTATGTTTATCTGTCTCTCTATTTGTTTTTCTATCTATCTATCTATCTATCTGTCTGTCTATCAATTTTTCTATCAATATGTCTATCAATCTATTTATCAAAATATTTATAAATCTAACTATAAATCTATTTTTCATATTGTCTATCAATATGTCTATCAATCTGACTATCTATCTATCAATCTATCTATCCATCTATTTGTTTATCTCTCTACCTATCTATTTATCATTCTGACAATATATATATATATATATCTATATATCTCTCAATCTATCTATCCATCTATCTCTCTGTTTATCTATCTATCTATATTTCCGCCTATCAATCAATCTTTCTCTATATTTGTCTATCTATCATTATGTCTATCCATTTGTATATATCTATGTGTCTATCTATGTATCTATCTATATAACTTTTTATCTATCTATCTAGATATCTAACTGTTCTCTATCTATCTATTTATAAATATTTATATTTATCTATCTATGTATTAATCTGTCAAACTATCTATCTATCGATCTATCTTTAAATGTGTATATTTATATGTATATCTATCTATCTAACTATCTTTGTATTTATCTATCTTTCTATCAAACTATCTGTCTATCTCTATGTCTATATATTTATCTATCTATTTGTTTATATTTGTGTATCTATATATCTAACTATCTATATATCTAGAAAGAAATATAGACTGATATATATATATATATATATATAGAAAGAATGACAGATAGATAGACAAAGAGATAGACAGATAGACATACAAATAGATAGGCAAATACATAGATAGATATATAGATAGATAAATAGATAGATTGATATATTGATAAACAAATAGACAGATAGATAAACAAATAGATATAGAGATATATAGATAGATAGTTATATAGATTGATAATTTGAATGATAGATATATTGATAGACACATTAATTGGCAGATTGATAAAAATATTGATATACAGATTGATAAAAAAATTGATAGATAGATTGATAGGTAGATTTATAGACAAATAGATAGACAGATATATATATGGATAGATATACAGATAGTAAGATAATTATATATATATAATTTATTAGAGAAATAGTTAGAAATATTGATAGATAGATAGATATATTATTAGATAAATAGTTAGATAGATAGATTGATAGATAAACATATCATAGATAGATAGAAATATAGATAATTAGATATATCGATAGATAAATTGAAAGAAAAATAGAGAGATATGTAGAACAGACAGACAGACAGACAGATAGATAGATATATATATATATAAACACAAAAAGATAGATAGATCTATAGTTAGAAGGAAATACAAATAAATATACAAATAGATAGATAGATAGTTAGACAAATAGTTCAAGAGATAGATAGATAAATAGATAGATATATTGACAGATAGAAAGGCATATATATAGATTGACAGATGGAAAAACTTGTAAATAGATAGATTGACAGATAGATTAAATGATAAATAGATAGATAGATAGATAGATAGATAGAAAGATAGATAGATAGAGTAAAAGAAAGACATACAGAATAATATATATATATATATATATATAAAGAAATAGATTGACAGATATACATATAGACAGAAAGATAGATAGATAGAAACTTAGATAGTCAGATAGACAGATGGATAGATAGATAGACAGACATATATATATATATATATAGACAAACAGATAGATAGACAGACAAATAGATAGTTAGATAGATAGATTGATAAACATATCGATTGATAGATTAATTGACAGATTGATAAACATATTGAAAGAAATATAGATAGATAGGCATATAGGTAGATAATTCTCTAGAAATATAGATAGACAGATAGATAAACATATAGATAGACATATAGATCTATTGATTATCAGATAGTTATATACAGAGAAAGATTGATAAAGAGAGACATCTATATATTTAGATAGAAAGATAGACATATAGATAGATAGATAAAAAAACAAATAGATTGACATATAGTTAGACAAATACATACACCAAATAATAATTAGATAGATAGATAGACAGACAGATAGATATACATACAAATAAAGAGACATATTGATAGATAGATAGATTGATTGATTGATTGACATATATATGTTTAGATAGATAGATAGATTGTTAGAGAGATAGATAAATAAATAGATAGACTGATAGATACACAAATAGTTAGACAGATAGATAGACAGATAGTCAGATAGACAGATGGATAGATAGGTAATTAGATAGATGGATAGATAGATAGATGATAGATAGAGAGACAAATAGATAGATAAACAATTAGATAGATAGATATATCGATAGATTGGTAGACAATTTGATAGATAGATAAACAGATAGATAGATAAATACTATATAGATAGATTAATAGACATATCATTAGTCAAATTTAAATATATATAAATAGATATATAAAAAGAAAGATAGATAAACAAATGATATTTAGATTGATAGATAGATTAATAGATAGATTGAAAAATAGATTGATAGATAAATTGAAATATACATTCATAGACATATTGATACACCGATAGATTGTAGTCAGATAGATAGATAGATAGATATTCACAGATATATAGATAGTGAGATAGATAGATAGAATATTTGATAAATTGATAAATAGAGAGATAGATAGATAGATAGATAAATAGATAAATAGATACTTAGATAGACAAAAAGATATACAGATAGATAGATATGCATATAGATAGACAAATAGATATACAGGTAGATAGATAGATAGACTGATTGATAGATAGACAGAAAGATAGATATATAGATAAATAGATAGACAAATTGATTAATAGATAGATAGATAGATATATATATATATATATATATATATATATATATATATATATATATATATATATATTTAAAGATATATAGTTTGATAGATAGATAGATAGAGAGATAGATAGATATATATATATATATAAAGATATATAGTTTGAGAGATAGATAGACAAATCCATAGACTGATAGATACATATATAAACAGATTGATAGACAATTTGATAGACAAATATAGAGATAGATAGACAAACACATAGATTGATAGACTTATACGTAGATCTTTAGACAAATAGAGAGATAGAAAGCTAAATAGAATGATAAACAGATTGATAATTAGACTGCAAGAATGAATGATAGACAGATTGAGAATTATATTTAAAGATAGATTCATATATATGATTGATAGATAGATTGATTTACATATATATAGATAGAAAGATAGATAGACACATAGATAGACAGATTGACATATATATATATAGTCAGATAGATAGATAGATAAATATATATAACAATTTTCTCTAACTACATGGAGTACTTGAGGAAAAAGAACTAGAAGATGCTGACCATGCCTAAGAGACCTATATGTGTATTTTTTAAGCCCTAGATTATTTTATTCTATTGTCTTTGATGGAATTTGTAGCTACATGAAAGTACATGTGTGTGTGTGTTTACACACACACACACACACAGGCACAAATACATGCACAAGTATACATATATACATTCAACAGACGCAAGGTTAAATAAATTGCTATTGGAAGAGCAGCCAGATACAAAAAGGGCATTGGCAGATAAAAGGATGGAGTTGGAGGTGGAGAGAAAATGTAGACTAGAACTAAAGGAAGTAATGAAGATGGCCATGAAGGGACGTGCTTGGGTGCTTGAGCAGTATGCAGATTTTAAGGAGCTGCGGGAGAGAAAGCAACATCAATTTTATGGAGAAATTTTACTTTGTGCACAGTCATTATAAACATTGATGAAATATAAAATATAATCAAGTTTTTTTATTTTTCTATTTTAGCTATGTATTAGAATATTTATAGATTTTGTGCTATTGTATTAGAATATTTTATTAATTGATTTTATTTTTTTAATTAAAATTAATTGTTTATAGATTTTGTTTGTTTTAAATTTAATATAAAAATTTAAAAATATGTAATTAAATTTTATGTAAATAATTAAAAATGTGAAAATAATTCTAGAATTAAAATAATGAGGGATTTTTCCCTCGCTAATTTAGCTAGAAAATTTTTCCTCACTAATTTAGCTAGGGATTTTTCTCAAACTAGTTTTGCTAGGGAATATTCCCTAGCTATTTAGTATTACACATAGTGCTATCTATCTGTCTATCTAATTTTCTATCTATCTTTCTATATATCTATCTATCTATTTATCTATATGTCTAAATGTATATCTATATATCTATCAATTTGTTTATTTTCCAATCTCTCTATTTGTCAATTTATTAATTTGTCTATCTGGCTATGTCTTCCAATCAATCTATGAATCTATCTATCTATTTATCTATCTATCAATCTGTCTATTCTTTTATCTATATTTCTAACAAACTAGCTAACAAACTATCTATCTATCTATCTATCTTTCTATTTTTCTATCTATCTATCATTATATTTGTCTAGTTGTCATTCTATTTATCTATCTTTCTATAAGTTTATCTAACTATCTAAATTTTTATTTATCAATCTATATATTGATCTATCCATCTTTTTATCTATCTACCTATTTAAATGTCTAATTGTTTTTTGATCTATTAGACTATCATTCAATCTATCTATATTTCTATCTATATGTCTATCTTTCTATATATCCATCGATCTTACTATCTGCTAATCTATATATTTTGTTTTTTGTCTATCTTTCAATCTATATATCTATCTATTTATTTGTCTATTTCTCTATATATCTTCTTATCTATCTATTTGAAATAGTATATATTTATATCTGAGTATCTGTAGATCTTTTGATTTTACTATCTATTTATTCATGTTTCTATCTAGCTATCTATATGTATGTCTATCTTTTTATATGTCTATTTATCAATCTATCTATTTATCAGCATTTATACCTATCTGTATATCTCTCTTTTTGTTTATCTAACTATAAGTCTATTTCTATTTATCTATCTATCTTTCTTCCTTTTTATCTGTTTATCTGTTTATCTGTTTATCTATCTATCTATCATTCTATCTAGCTATCATTCTATCTATCTATCTATATATCTATATATCTTTCTATCTATCTATTTGTCTAATTATCTATATATATATATATATATATCTATTTGTATATATATCTATCTATCTATCTCTATGGCTATATTATTATCTATCTATCTAATTGTCTGTCACTCTATCTATCTATGTCTTTATCTATCTATCTATCTATTTATCTATCTGTCTGTCTGTCTGTATATCTGTCTAGCTAACTATAAATCAATCAATCTATCTATCTATCTGTCTATTTATCTATCTATTTATCTATATGTCTATTAGCTAACTGTGTATATATCTATCTATCTATCTCTATATCAATATATCTATCTATATATCTATATGTCTATCTATCTATCTATCTATCTATCTGAATGTCTATTTATTTATCAATTTATCTATTTATCTAAATGATTATATGTCTATCTATCTTTATTTATAACTATCTAACTCTTTATCTTTCTATATGCTTAATTGTCTATCTTGAAATCTATTTATCTATCTATCTATCTAATTATCTATCTTTTAATTTATTAGACCATAAGTAAATCTATGTATCTATGTATCTATGTATCTATGTAACTATCAATCTATCTTTAAGTCTCTCAGACTATTTGTCTATATGTCTATCAGTATATTTGTCAATATATCTATATTTCTATCTAATTATTTATCTATCTATATATCTATTTGTCTATTTATCTATTTATATATCTATATAATTTTTTGTCTAGCTATCTAACTATTTATCTATTTATATGCCTTTCTAACTATCTGTCTATATTTCAATCTATATCTTTAACTATCTAATTGTCTTTCTATCTATCAGGCTATCTATCTATCTATGTACCTATCTATCTATCTATATTTATACCTATCTATCTATATATTTGTCTATCTAACTATCTGTCTATTTATTTATCTATCTATCTATCTAACAAACTAACTATTTTTCTATATGTTTATCTATCTATCAACCTATCTATTTATCAAACATTATGTCTATTTCTCTACCCGACTATTTATCTATCTATCTATTTGTCTAGAAGTCTATCTGTATATCTGACTATCTACCAATCTTCATTTCTATTGATATGTCTATGTATCTGTCTATCTGTCTGTCTATATATATATATCTCTCTTTCTATCTGTCTATCTACCTATAATTCTATCTGCTAATTTATCATTTTGTCTGCCAATCTATCTGACTATTTGTCTATTTGTCGATCTATCTATCTGACTATTTATCTATCTGTCTTTCTATTTATTTTTCTCTCTCTACTTGTCTATATATCTCTCAATTTATATAACTATCTGTATATCTGTCTATCTATATATTTGTCTACCTATATATATATATATATATATATTTGTTATCTGTATATCTAGCTACCTATCTATTTTTCTTTTTGTCTATCTTTTTGTCTATCTTGCTACCTGTCTATTTTTCTTTCTGTCTATCTATCTGTCTATCTATCTGTATATCTATATTTCTATCTTTCAATCTATCTATTTGTTTATCTATATCTCTATATATCTCTTTATATGCTTATATGTCTTTCTACCAATATATCTATTTGTCTATCTATCTGACTGTCTCTCTGTCTCATTATATCTATCTATCTATGTGACTATGTAACAATGTGCTATGTGTATATGTATCTATGTGTCTATTGTTTTTATCTTTCTATGTATCTATCTGCCTATCTATATATCTATCTGTCTTTTATCTTTCTATCTAACTATCTATCTATCTAATTGTCAATTTGTCTATCTGTCTTTGTTTTTATTTATTTTTTTGTCTACTTATCTATATGTATATCTATTTATTTGTATATCAATCTATCTCTATATTTGTCTATTTGTCTATCTATCTATATTTGTAACTTTCTATCTATCTATCTATTTATGTGTCAATTTTTCTATATATCTATCTATTTGTTTTTTTTCTCTATCTCTCTATTTATTTATTAGATTATCACTACTAAAATTCACCATATTATCGACCAATTATTTGGTTGGAAATTTGGTGTTTTTTGGTCGATAAACCTAATACCAAACAATTTACTGATCAAAATATTTGGTTGTAATTTTGCTTGTCGGTAAATTTTTTACCGACAAAAAATTAGTCAGTCAGGAAATTACCGGCCATTTATCGATCCTCTACCGACAAAGATTTATCAACAATAACGGATAATTTACCAACTGAATAAATAATGTAGGAACATGGTCTCCAATTGGTAAGTAATTACTGACCATTTGGAGAGCATTTACCTACAAATAAAATCCGATGATATTTCGACTATTTTTCGACCAAAAGAATTAGGTCGGTAAATGGTCTCCAAATAGTCAGAAATTACCAACAATTTACAGACCATTTACCGACAAATAATCTCCGATGATATTTCAACCATTTTCCAACCAAAAGCATTAGGTCGGTAAATGGTCACGAATTGGTCGGTAAAAGCCTAAAAATTGCGACAAAAAACCGACCAAAATCTTCTAAAATCATTGGTCAGTATTTGATCTCCAAAAGAATAACTGATCATTTGGTGACCTTTTACCCACCATTGATATTAAAAACTTTTAGTTAATTTGGTCGTAATTTAGTCGGCAATTACCGTCTCAATTTTTTTTATAGTATTTCTTTAGTTGCTAAAGAAACTAGAACATAAAACAAAAAAAACATCATTTTGCTTCCAGTTTTGATTCAGCTTCTGCAGAAACATTTACAGATAAAACAACAAAATAAAAATTCAATTAACTCTAGCAAGCAACTATATATACTACATATATATATTAAAAATATCAAGATAAAATAAATAAGTAAAATCCAAAATCAATGTTTAAGGCATTAAAAAAAATGTTTGTAATACACTCAATCATCCAACCTAGTTTCATAATAGTTATCTTGTGATGTTTTTGATCTACATGGTGAGATGTCTAGTACTGGGGTAGAGCTGTCTGCTGCTGCTAGTCCTGATGCGGTTGCTGTAAGTGCTATTGTAGGTGGTGGAGTAGATGCCGTAGCTAGAGCATTACACTGAACAATCTGAGGTAGATCATCAGGGTTGAACTGTAGTCCTCCTTGAAACTTCTTTGTAAGCCAGTCAAAACACATATGCAACTCATCCCTATCATCTTCATAGTCGATCATGTGTCGCTCAGTATCAGCCAAGTGAAACTGTATCGAATTTAGCATTGCGTGCTGAAATTCCTCCATCTTCGAGAATAAATTCGAAACTAGTCATAAAAATTCAGCTTCATAGTCTGGTCATCTATGAGAGTAGAATGATAATGTCGATGAAATGACACCATAGACAGACATCTTCTACTTGCCATCAACAACCACATACCAAATTTGATTCGCATCAACTGGTGGAGCTAATGAATGAGAACTATATGTTGCACCATCACATGAATCTGAAGTAGACTTGGAATATGCTTGAGTCACAACAGCTAACATTTCCTCATATCTCACCTTATAAAAAGCACGAAAAGTATTTCAATTTATATTCAAACAAAAAAAATTAATTTTTTTAATTAAACTTACATTTGCTACACGAGATCTCTAATCAACGAAAGGCTGATAATCATGAGCCTTCATGTGCGTGTATCTAAATAAGTGAGGAGCACTGGGCTTCTTACCTTCATTGCATGTCTATAATTACACACAATACATATGTTAATTATATTAAAAAAATTCTTTATGAGAAATGAAATTTAGGCATAATTGAACACAATTCACAAAGTAATAAACATAAAAAGTATAAATTAGAAATAATACCAATGCTCATTCATGCTCACACAAAGAGTGAGATCCACAAGTGTGTGTAAACATGCCACTAACCTACCCAGCCCGCTTTGATCATTGATTGTCGCTCTGTTTAGCACACCTCTTGCTATAATCTAGATCTTACCATCTGCTCTACCACTCCTCGAAAATATGATCCGGTACACTCAAATCTTTTTCTTTCTTCCTCAGTCATTTATCTTTGATCTCGTACATGGTGTCTTTATACTGACTATCAGCATATTTGTAGACACACTTTTGACGACACCTTTGGCTGTGTCCACCTGTAAACTCTCCGCAATTATAAATAAACAATTTATAATCAGTGAACAAAAGAATAAATAAAAGATGTAAAAATTTTTAGGTAGTAATATTTACCTTAAATTCTCTCCAAATCATCAATTGGTCTCTATGTGTAAGTTACATCCAATTTTGTCCATTAGGTTTAAAGGACTTCTTGAAAATTGTCTTTAGAACCCTAGAAATGGAATTAGACGGCTTTAACTTTGTCCTATAACAAAAATTAATTGGCAAGTAAGAAATAAATTAATAAATTAATAAATTAATAAATTAATAAATTGATAAATTATTTGTTATGTTTTATATCTTACGGATTATCAATTGTTGGATCAAAATGAGTAATAGGGAGAGTCTCATCTATAGGGTGCTCTGAGGAAGACTGTCCAACATCTCCATACTCTCCCTCCTCTCCCTCCTATGTCTTTTGATCATTCATCAAAATCTCAGGACCATTATGTGGATCATTTATCAGATGCTACTGCTATAGTACATTCACAACCTTCTTTGACTTCTGTAGCGTCTCTTTCACCCATGACCCTCTACCAGTTTCGGGCATACCTAAGGTCGTGCTGCCTATACCATAACTCATACGACCTTGCAATGTACTGCATCTATCTCGTCCACATGCCATACCTATAAAAAATACATAAGGCAATGAAAATAGACAAAAATAATTAACAGTTAAAATAACATAAAACTCACTGTTTACTCATTCTCATCAGAATCATCCAAATCTAGTTCGTCTTCTTCTTCAGATGTAGTAACATCATTTTCAAACTCCTCTTCATCACTCATTTCTTCATCATAATCAATTAAATTTTTATCAACATCTACATCTCCACTTATATCCATCTCAAAAGATGCGACTAAAAGGACGTCTTCGTACCCTACCACAGCTTCGATTATAACATCATTGTCATCAATTTGAAAAGCTGGTTCTATGAAATCAGTACTTGGTGATGCAGAGATGTCAATTTGAGCCATTGCTTTTATCTTGCACATAGCTTTCCAATCCTTTCTAGGATCAGTCCGACCCAGATATTCACAATATTAAACCTGTGATGCTTGTACTGCTAAGACAAAAGGTTCATACTTGTTGAATCATTTTTTATCATGCACATCGACAAGTTTATATCGAGGATGGACAATAATACCAACATGTGATGTTGGATCGAACCATTCACATTTGAATAACATAGTTTTTAACAGGGAGGGCTTCAAATTTTTACTCAATCATTTCGATCAGAGTTCCATAATAGTCATATTCGGATTCATTGTATATGAATCTTTTAATGCATACCCCCATATTGTCTGTTGCTCAGTTTATCATATGATTTAATGTGAAATTTAAAACCATTAACATTGTAACCATTGTATATTTTAACCTTTCTTAGGGGACCTTGTGCTATAATTCGAATATAATGATTAGAAATTTTATTTGCAAGATTATGAATCTGTAATCATAATTAAGTGGATTATTTAGATTACAATTTCAAATTTTTATTATAATAATACATTTATTTTGTGATTTTCATTATAAGTAAACATATGTATTTTTCAAAAAATGATAAAAATTCTTTCTCCGTCACGGCATTGATTACTTCTTCATGAATGTTTGGAAACTCTTTATGTTTATTAGTAACAAAATCACTAAAAAAAGAAATTAAAAATAATTTATACATTGATAGGAAATAGTAAATTATAATGCGTAATAGATGTCATTTGACTTTTAAAAAATATTTATTCAATGAATGGTTGAAGCTCTCGATAATTCATTAGGAAATATAGATGAGCTACAGTATATTTATAGTCTTCTAAATTCATTTTTCCTTTAGCACCAATTTCTTTACTAGGAGGCTTGAAAATTTCAAACATTTCATTATCCACATTATCATAAAGATAAATCTCATTCAGCTTTTCCTTAAGTGGAAGAGTGGGATTGCCTTCTTTGAAATAGAATGATGTGAATTTTATAGCCTCATCTATAATATGACCTATTAATATAGAACCCTCAACCTCAGTCTTATTCATTATTATATGTTTTATTTTCCTCAAGTATCTACAAAAAGATTATTGAAAATTACAAGTCATTTTTGTGTATAATAAAAATATATATAGGAAAATTATTGGTTTTGTGAATTAATATTACCTTTATGGAGGATACATCCCGCGATAATGGACAGAACCAGCAATCCTAGCATTGTAAGCCAAGTGCATTGAAAGATATTCCATTGAGTCAAAAAAACTAGGAGGAAAGATTTTCTCAAGATAGCATAAGATAACTTGAATTTGTTCATTCAGATTCCTCAACTTCTCATTAGTCAATGAAGAAGTAAGTTGCTTGAAGAATAAAGAAATCTCAGTTATCGGCTACAATATTCTAATAGGTAGGAATTTTCAAAGAGCAATTGGTAACGACCTTTGCATGAATACATGATAATCATGACTCTTAATGCCAAATATCTTAAGTTTGTTTGCATCCACACATATCCCTAGATTAGTAGCATAACCATTTGGAAATCTAAGTTATTTTTACCCACTCCAACACAACGTTCTTCTGTGATTTATTGAGAACAAATGGCACATCATGGTAAATATTGTCAAATGACGATAATATTTATTCAACTCATCTCTTGAGTAGTAAGTGTCAATAGTTTTTTCTTGTATGTTAAACATGGTATTGAAAATATTGTCAAACACAATCTTCTATATAAGCATAACATTAAGATTGTGCCTGAGCAAGTGTTCACATGTTGTGAAAATTTCAGAAAATACATTTCTTATTCCATCCACAAGTCTTAGATATAGCTGTATTCACAACCTCAGCATCAACATCTATCACCTTCCTCAACCCTATGTTATTCAATTCCTACAGAATATCATCCTCAGATCTAACCCCTAGAAATTATTTAGTAACGTTTATATTTTTAATGAAGTCTTTGGTGTTACATCGATACGGATGATTAATGGGCAAAAACTTCTGATTATTGTCGAACCATGACTATTTTCCACTCTTAATTAATCTAAAAGCATCAGAATCTTCCATACAATGTGGACATACCAACATACCAGTTGTACTCTATTCAGACATCATAGAATTTGTTGGAAAGTCATTTATGGTCTACATAATGGCAGCGCGCATCTGAAAATTTTTCCGTTTGGAAATATCATATGTTTGAACCCTAACACCCCAAATACTTTTCAACTCCACTATCAATGGCCGCAAGAAAACTTCTATCTTCCCCTTTGGATTCGCAGGCCCCGGCACTAACATAGTCAAAAGCATAAATTCCTCCTTCATACATAAGTCTGGAGGCAAATTATACGGGGTCACCACCACAAGCCACAAAGAATATTGTAGTCTAGATTGACCAAATGGCTACAAACCATCAGCAAATAAACCCAGCTTAACATTTCGAACTTCAAAAGAAAAATTAGGAAAATACCCATCCAAATATTTCCAAGCAGGGAGCATCAGAAGGGTGACACATCTTACCATCCTCCATGTGATGCTCTGAATGCCGTCTCATTTCATTAGCTATTATGATTGATGCATACAATCTCTGCAACCTAGGTGTTATTAGAAGATAGTGCATCTTTTTATATTGCACCTTCAACTTACGTATATACAATCTATTTCCAGAACCCCTAACCTTTTGCTTGTATCGAGCATGCTCATATATTATACAACTATTAAGGTCATTGTCATTACCTCAGTATATCATATAGTTGTTCACACAACAATGAATGACATGTACTGGTAATCCCAAGCCTCTAACTAACTTCTTCATGTTGTAGAAATCCAATGGCATCAGATTATATTTTGTCCACAATTCTTGAATGAATTTTATATCATCAAACCATGCATGCGAACACCTATGTATGCATTTTATTTCTAACATCCTCACAGCTCCAGAAAGTTGAGTATGCTTAGAATTTTCCTCTTATAGAGGTTTCTCTCCAGCTCAAATCACATCATAGAAATTTTTTTCATCGGCATTGGGTTCCTCATTCGGGTTGAATTTATGACCCACAGTATCAAAAACCATTTTATGGTATGTAGTGTGATTAATAATATCTAAGACCATCTAATCAAATTCACTTACTGATACCCGTACTGAACTGAAACACCTCTGGTCGACTTGCTTCTCACCATGGTATATCCCAACATAGTAATCTACTACAAAACCATTTCTATACAAATTCATCTTCATAGTCTCAAAATTCAAAAACTTATTATTCTGACATTTAACTAAAGTGCAAGGACACATTATATCCGTACCACCATTCAATACTAAGGATGTCTTAGAGCAAACTCAAAAAATTTATCTACTTTATCCCCCCATTCATTAGAGAATATTCAATTTATAATTCGACCCTTGTACATCCATTCACGATCATCTTCCATAACTAGTTAACAAAAATCATTTTATTTAACAAAAGCAATTGTCTTTAATTATCGTTATATATAATTATATAGAGATTTATTTAGATATACAAATATTTATATATAGTTATGCACATATAGTTTAACATAATATTGTATGTTGTTATACATTTAATTATAAATACAGTTACATGTGGTTATACATATAGGTATACATATAGTTAAACATATATTTATACATGTAGGTTGATATATTTGTTCATTTAATTTTATATATTTATACATATAGTAATGTATAGGTATACATTACTATAATACTTTTTTATATATTACTATATACAAATATATGTTAAAAATAAGCTGTAAATTTAATATTTAAATCTAATTATTCATAAAACTTTTAAAGATATACACATAGTAAGATAAAATTATTTATAGTTATATAAAATTTTACGTATAATATATATAGTTATAAATAGGTATATATAATTAAACATATAATATTATATAGATATGTTCATACAAGTAGCTCTAAGTAGTTATACATAAATATAAACAACATTATAAAAAAATATTTTGCGTTAATTATATTAATACATAAATGTATATATAGTTAGAAATATAGTTATATATAATTATATTGATATTTATTTAGTCATAAAAATCTTTATATATAGTTATACACATATAGTTAAAAATAATGTTGTGAGTTGTTATGCATGTAATTATAAATATAGTTACATATGGTTATACATATAGTTATCCATATAGTTAAACATATATTTATACATGTAGGTTTATATATTTGTTAATTTAATTTTATATATTTATACATATAGTTATGTATAGGTATAGATATAATTAAATACTTTTTTATACACTACTAAATACAAATAGAGTTTAAATATAAGTTGTAAATTTAATTTTTAAATATCATTATGCACATAACTTTTAAAGTTATACACATTGTAAGATATAATTATTCATAGTTATATATTATTTTACATATAATATATATAGTTATAAATAGTTATATATAATAAAATATATAGTTATATATAGATATATTCATATAAGTAGTTATCAGTGGTTATACATAAATATAAACAATGTTATAAAAAAATATTTTGCTTTAATTATATTAATACATAAATGTATATATAGTTAAAAATATTGTTATATATAAGTATATAGACATTTATTTAGTTATACAAATATTTATATATAGTATATTTATACAAGGCGTGATAAGTAGTTATACATAAATATATATAAAATGTTATAAACAAATATTTTAATTTAATTATAAGAATACATATATGTATATATAGTTACAAATATAGTTATATTAATTATATAGAGTGCTACATATTTATACAAATATTTATATATAGTCATACACATATAGTTATAAATATGTATGTAGTTAAAGATATAATTATATTTAACATTTATATAGGTATCCATTTAGTAAAATATAATTATATATAGTTATATATTAGTATACATTTAATATATTTTTTAGAAATATAGTTATATAGAATTATACATTATTATATAGATACAAATTTGTTATATAAAGTTAAAAATAAAGTTATAAAAGTAGTTAACTTTATTATAAATAAAGTTATAAATAATTTTACATAAAATAGCATATGATTATATAATTATACGTGTGTATCTATATAATATTTGTGAATACAATATTTTTATAAATGTTACTTAAATATTATTATATTTATATGTAATACATTTATAAATAATATATAGTATATATATCACATTTATATAAACATTACAAATATTCAATATTTATATAAAAAATAATATATAATATAAATATTTACAAAATTGTATAATCATTTAATATTACATAATTGTTATATAAGAAAATATATAAATCGATAGTTTAATGTAAATTTTGTATAGATATTTATAAATATTAATATATATTTATAAATATTAATATATAAATTATATGTTTATATAAACATATCAATGTGTATTTATAATGTAATATGTTTATATATATATATATTAAAGTATAGACAATTATACAAAATATCATTAGATTATATAAATGTATAAAATTTTATATATATTGTTATAGGCATTAATTAAGATTAATATTAAATAAAAGTTTGATTTAACATAAATCATAATATTTATTGAAGTATAGACATTTATACATAATGTTAGATGATTATATAAATATAAACCATTAATATAAAGATTATTCGGATGCAAACATCATGTAATTGAAATCCAAATCACTAAAACCATAAAATTATAAATAGTAGATGAACAAATTTTAAAAAATGAAAAATTATAGATTAGTTAATTGTGTAGAGTCAAAATCATGTTAGGTTAAATAAAATCGAAGAAAAAATTAAAAAATTAGAAGTAGAAAAAAAACCTAATACCCTAATATAATGAAAAATGAAATTCTGAATATCTATGTATAATTCATATAGACGCAGATGTGTATAAGAAATTTGAAGGAGAAGAACAAAGAAAATCTTACATAGATTCATAAGAAATATCAAATTTTTGTTATTTCGTGCTTATAATTGACTCTAATTCGAAAAAATGATAGAGTTTTGATAATTCTAGGTTATAATGACTTAGAAATGATTTTCAAATCAAAAATTTAAAACATTGAATTAAAAAAATTATGGTTGGTAAAAGGTCGGTGAGAACAAATTTATAAGTATTTGGAAATCCAATATACCGACCAATTTTAATGGTAATATGTTTTTAGTTGTTAAATAGTAGGTAATTAGTCAGTAATTTCTATTCGCTATTTACATCCTAATTTACTGACCAATTTCTTACCAAAAACATTTTGGTCGGGAGTTATGGTGGTATTCAGTCGTGAAATGGTCAAAATTATCTACCTAAATATTCGGTCGATAGTTTGCTCGGTAATTATGACGTTATAAATATATTGGATAACCACTTTACCGATCATTTTTAATGGTTATATATTTTTGGTCGTTAAATAATTAGAAATCTGTTGGAAATTTTTTTTGCTAATTCCCTCCTAATTTACATATCATATTCGCGACAAAATATTTTTGGTCGGTAATATATGGGCGGTAGTTGGTCGGGAATTTGGTGGGAAGTATTTTTTTCTGATGCACCTCTTTTGATCTCTAAATTGATTAGTAATTACTGACCTATATATTTGGTCGGTAAATGGTCGGAATGTTCGAAGCCATAAATAGTTTGAAAAAAAACTATACCGATGAATTATAATGATAGGTTGTTAACTGGTTGGTAATATATTCGATAACAACTCTATAGACTAATTTCCGACAAAAAATATTTGGTCGGTATTTTGTCACAAATTTGGGTAGTAGAATTTTTTTTTGAACCCTTTTTTGGTTGAAATCTGGTCGTTTCTTGGATAGCAATTACCAACCAAATTTTTAGGTCAGTATTTCGATCAATATTATCATAATTTTTAGTAGTCATATCAGTCTATCTATCTATTTGTCTATATGCTTATTGTCTATCTATCTATCTCTATCTATATCTCTATCTATCTATCTATCTACCTATTTATCTTTATTTTTTTCAGTCTCTCTAACTATCTCTCTCTCTTTTATCTTTTAGTATATAAGTCTATTAGTCTTTGGGTCTATCTATCTATCTGTTTGTCTGTCTATATGTGTACCTATCTAACTAACTAACTATCTATCTCTTAATTTGTGTATTTGTCTATGTATGTATTTGTCTATCTATCTATCTACCCATCTACTCATCTATCTGATTATTTATTGATCTGTCTATCTATCAATATGTCTATTTAAAAATCTATTTATCTAATTATCTATCTGATTATTTGTGTTTCTATGTATCTAGATACATGTCTATTTGTCTATCTATATATTTTTGTATCTATCTATCTATTTATCTATATATTTGTATATCTACCAATCTATCTATCTATCAATTTATTAATCTATATATCTGTCTATCTATTTATCCATGTATTTAAAAATTTTTCTATTTGTCTATCAATCTATTTGTCTATCTATCTATTTATCTTCGTGTATATCAATCTACATGTCTATCTATCTATCTATTTATCTATATACCTTTCTATCTATCTGTATATTTATTTATTTGTCAATCTGTCAATCTGTCATTCTATCTATTTGTTTATCTATATATATATATATCTACTTTTCTATCAATTTATCTATCTATCTATCTATCGTTATGTCAATCAATCAATCTATCTATTTATTTGACTATCTGCCTATTTATCTATGTATCAATATATATATATTTGTCTATTTATCTATTTGTCAATCTATCTATCTGTATATTTAATTATCTATTTATCTTTCTATATGTCTATTTGCTTATCTATCTAACTATCTATCTATATGTATGTCTATATATCTGTATATATATATATATATATATATATATATATATATATATCTATATATCTATATATCTGACTATCTATATATCTATATATATATATATATATGTAAATATATATATATGTAAATATATATATATGTATATATATATATATCTGTCTATCTATCTATCTATCTTTCTGTCTATATTTTTATTTGTCAATCTATCTATTTGTTTATCTATCTATCTTTGTAAACATCTATTTGTCTATCTATCTTTCTATCTATCTATCTCTATGTCAATCTCTCTATCTATTTATTTTGCAATCTATTAATCTATTAATCTATTTATCTTGCTTTCTATTTATTTATATGTCTCTCTATCTATCTATTGATCTATCAATATGTCTATCTATCTATTTGTCTATTTTTTAATCTATCTATTAGTCTATCTGTATATTTATCTATTTATATGTCATTCGGTGTATCTATCTATTTATCTATCTATATATTTTTCTAAGTGTCTATTTATCTATCTATATTTTTTTCTTTTTGTGTATTTGTCTTTTGCCTATCACTCTATTTGTATATCTACCTATCAATCTATTAGTAAATCAATCTATCAATCTATCTATCTATATATCTATCTAATAATCTATTAGTCTATCTATTTATCAATCTATCTGTCTCTATATCTATCTATCTATCTATATATCTATCTATCTATCTATCTGTGTAATTGTCTATCATTATATATTTCTATTTGTCTATCTATCTATCTATTTTTCCATATGTATATCTATTTATTTGGCTATCTATCAATCAATCTATCTATCTATCTTTCTATCTATCTATCACTCTTTCTATCTATCTATCTATTTGTATTTTTGTCTATATATATATATATATATATATATATATATATATATATATATATATATATATCTATCTATCTACTGAGCTTTGTATTTGTCTATCTATTTGACTATCTATCTATTTGTATATCTATCTATTTGTCTATATGGCTATCTTGCTATCTATCTATATTTCGATATGTCTATCTCTCTATCTTTTTAAGTGTCTATCAATCTATTTGTCGATCTACCTATTTAACTATATGTCTATATATCTATTTATTTATTTTCTATCTATCTATATATATATTTATCTATCTATTTCTCTATTTGTCTATCAATCAATCTACTATGTATCTATCTTTCTATCTATTTATTTGTCGGTGTATCTATCTATCTATCTATTTATTTGTCTACATGATAATAAGTCAATCTATCTATATTTATAACTATCTAACTATCTATCTTTCTATCAATCTAACTATTTATCTAACTATCTAACCATCATTCTATCTATTATTCTATTAATAAATCTATCAATCTATATATAAATCTATGTAGCTATTTATCTATCTGTCTGTCTTGTTGTTTATTGTCTATCTATTTATTTGTATATTCGTCTATCTATCTTTATATCTATTTATCTATATATTTATCTCTCTATGTAACTATCTATCTATCTATGTAATTATATATCTAATTGACTAACTATCTATATGTCTATTTGTTATTCTTTCTATTTGTATATATGTCTATCTTCCTATCTATCTGTTTATATATCTATCGATATATTTGTCTAACTATCTAACTATCTATCTGTTTATATGTCTACCTATCTCTCTAACTATATAATAAACATTATTTCTATCAATCTATCTATCTCTATATCTAACTATCTATATATTTTTATATCTCTCTATATGTCTATCTTCCTATTTCTCTATCTACTTATCTATATATTTATCTATTAATCTATCATATTATTTGTCTATCTATATATTTATCTATTTCACAATTTGTCTATCTATTTATTTTTATATCTGTCTATTTATCTATCTATCTATCTATCTATTTGTCTATCTATATATCTATATGTATGTATATATGAATATATCTAGCTATCTGACTATCTATCTATCTATATATCGATCTATCTATCTATATGCCAATAATCAATCTATAAGTCTATCTGTCTATCTTTCAATCTTTCAATCTTTCAAACTTTCAATCTTTCTATCTTTATATTTGTTTATGTGTATATTTGTTTATCTCTTGATTTTACTATCGATCTATCTACCTATGTGTCTAATTCTTTATCTGTCTGTCTGTCTTGCTTTGTATCACTAATTCTGTCTATGACTATGTGTCTGTGTCATTGTCTATGGATCTATCTGTCTATGTGTCTATGTGCCTATTTGTCAATATGTATAGGTTTCTATCTCTCTATTTATCTATTTATCTATCTATCTATATATCTATCTAATTATATATCAATATTTATATCTATCTATCTATCTATTTGCGTATTTGTCTATTGTTTATATGTCTATATGTATATATGTAAATGTTTCTATGTATCTTTCTATCTACTTATTTATCTGTCTATCTATTTATTTGTCTGTCTATCTATATATCTATCTATCTATTTATCTATCTACTTATCTATCTGTATGTATAACTTTATTTTTGTCTTTCTATAACTCTATCTATCTTTCTATTTATCTTTTACTATAAAAGTCTATTATTCTATCTTGCTATTTATCTATCTATATATCTATCTATTTGTCTGTCTAACTAACTATCTATATATATACATATCTTTCTATGTATCCATCTATAAATTAGTCTATCTATCTATTAATTTATTTGTATATCAATCTATCAATCTATTTGTTTATCTATTTATCTATATATATGTCTTTTTGTATATTTATTTATCTATCTATCTATCTATCTATTTGTATGTCTATCTGTCAATCTACCTATCTGTCTATATGTTTATCTGTCTATCTAACAATTTGTGTATCATTCTATCTGACTATTTGTCTATCTTTCTAAATATCTATCATCTATGTTTCTATATGTCTATTTGTCTACCTATCTTTCTTTATCTGTCTTTTTATTTAATTGTCTAACTATCTAATTAACTATCTATCTATTTATCTATCTATCAGTCAAACTATTTATCTATCTAATTTCTATCAGCCAATTTATTATATATCTATTTATCTTTCTATCTATATATGTGTTTATGTGTCTATCAATCGAGTTGTCCATTTGCTTATCTCATTATATATCTATCTATCTATCTTTTTATTTATCTATATGTCTGTCGACCTATCTATCTATCTATCTATTTGTCTACATGGCTATGTCTTTATCTCTTTATCTACCTTTGAATTTATCAGTCTATAAGTCTATGTATCTATCTATCAATCTATCTAATTATCTATATGTCTAACTATCTATCTATCAATCTATAAATCATTCTATTATCAATCTGTCATTTTTCTATCTGTCTATCTATCTATTTGTCTATAAGACTTTATTTTATCTATCTATTCGGCTATCTATCTATATGTCTATCTATATAATTATCTATTTGTCTATATTTCTATATATCAATCTCTGTAACAATCTATTTATCTATCTGTATATTTCTATATGTTTCTATCTTTCTATGTCTATCTATCTATCTGTCTATCAATCTATTTGTTTATCAATCTTTCTATCAGTCTTTCTATCTATATATCAATATATATATATATATATATATATATATATATATATATATATATATATATATATATATGTCTATCAGTTTATCTATCTAATTTTATAACTATTAATTGTCTATCAATATATTTATCTATCTGTCTATTTATATCTCTATGTGTCTATCTAAATAGTTGTCTATTTGTCTATCTTTCTAACTATATATCTTATGGTTGTATATCTATCTATCTATATATCTATCTACCTTTATATCTGTCGGTCCCTCTATATGTCACTTTGTTTATCTCACTATGTTTCTATGTGTCTATCTATCTATCTATCTATCTGTTTGTATATCTGTCTATCTATCTATTAATCTCTCTCTCTATCTATCTATATATCTATCTGTATACCTATTTATCTATCTAACTATTTGTATATCTATCTATCTATATATATGTGTATATGCCAATTTGTCTATCTTTCCATCAATCTTTCTATCTACGATCTATCTTTCTATCTATCTATATGTCAATATGTCTATCTGTATATATGCCTTTCTATATATCTCATATTATCTTTGTATCTGTCTATCTGCATATCTATCTTAGTATCTATCTATCTATCTAAATATTTAGCTCTCTATCAATTTATCTATCTAATTGTGTATAAATCAATATGTCTATAATTCTATCTATATATCTAATATTATTCCTATATGGCTATATGTCTATACGTCTATCTCTATATATGTCTATCTATCAATATGTCTATCTATATCTATATACCAGTTTGTCTATACTTCAATTTATCTATCAATATATTTGTCTAACTATCTATCTATATATCAATCAAATATTCGAGCTGCTCTTATGCTGCCTAATTTCTCATCCAATAATAGAGATGAAGGACTAGATGACCGGAGTTAGCATGCTTATAAAAAAAAGATAGGCCGGTCAAAATAAAACAATGCGCAATGGATGCTCTTCTTTCTAATTGACAATCTTTATATATTCCCATCTATCGATATGCATATCAGTATATCTATTTATCTATATATATTTTAATCTATTTCTCTAACTATCTATATTTCTTCATATATGTCTATATGTCTATCTATCTATATATATATCTAGGATCTATCTATCTATCAATCAATATATTAATCAGTCTATCTATCTATCTCTCTATTTGTCTATCTATGTATCTATCTATTTATCTGTGTATCTACATGCCTGTCTATCTATCTATTTGTACATCTATCTATCTATATGTCTATTTTTCTATCTAAATATCTATCTACCTAGCTAACTTTTTAACTTTATATATATTTATCTATCTAACTATTTATATGTCTGTGTGTATCTAGCAACTTGTCTCTCTAGCGATTGATATAAATATCTATCTATATATTTATATATCTGTTTATCTTTCTATTTATTGATATAGAAATCAATCAATATACATATATATATATATATATATATATATCAAAATGTCTATCTTCTATCATTTAATCCCTCTATTTTTCTAACTTTATATTTGTCCATCCATCTATATATATATATATATATATATATATCATTCTATTTATCTATAATTATGTCTATCTATCACTCTATCTATTTATCTATCTTGTTGTCTTTATATATAGGGGTCTATCATTCTATTAGTCAATCTCTCTAGCTATCTATCAGTCTATCAGTCTACTAGTCAATCTATTTATCTTTCTATCTATCTATCTATATAAATTTCTATTTATATATATCAATCAGTTTTTCTATCTATCTATCTATCTAAGTGTAAATCTATATCTATCTATATATTTGTTTATTTGACTATCTATCTATCTATTTATCTATCTAATTATTTATATGTCTATGTGTGTATTTGTCTATATGTCTAAATGGCTATTGTTATATTTGTCTATCTATCTATCTATTTTTATATTGATTTATCTCTATTTTTGTCGATCTACAATCTATCAATATATATATATAGCTATCTATATGTCAATCTTCTATCACTCAATCTCTCTATCTATCTATCTGTCTATTTTCCATTCATCTATCAATCTTTATATCTATATATCTTTCTATTAATCTATCTATCTCTCTATCTATTTATCTATTTATCCATCTATCAATTTATATTTGTATATGTATTTATCATCTATCTATATATTTATCTATCTAGCTGTCTTTATATATAGCTGTCTATCATTCTATCTATCTATCTATCTTTCTAGCTTTTTATCAGTCTATCAGTCAATCTTTTATCTATCTATCTATCTATCTATATATAATTCTATTTGTCTATCTGTCTATTTCTCTTTCTATCTATCTGTCTAGCATTCGATCCATTTATCTATATATGTATATATATATCTATCTAAATATATATCTTTTTATTTTTTTATTTAATTAAATGACTATGTGTCTATCTATCAATCTATGCAACTATATAACTATCTATCTTTCTATGTTACTAACAATATAACTATATATCTGTCAAACTATCAAACTACAACTCTTTCTATCTCATAGTCAATCTGTCTATCTGTCTATTTATATATACATCTATAAATTTGTCTATCTATCTTCATTTTGTTTGTCATTCTATTTGTCTTCCTATTAATCTATCTAACTATCTATCTGTTTATCTCTATATCTGTCTATTTATATATTTAATTATCTAGCTA
Organism: Sapria himalayana; assembly: GCA_029783825.1. Classification (NCBI taxonomy): domain Eukaryota; kingdom Viridiplantae; phylum Streptophyta; class Magnoliopsida; order Malpighiales; family Rafflesiaceae; genus Sapria; species Sapria himalayana. Next base: position 54,768 of record JAREIK010000896.1, on the reverse strand, counting down.
TCTATATTTCTATCTATCTATCTATCTTTTAGTTTATCTATCTATATGTCTATCATTCTATCTATCTATCTTTATTTATTTCTTTCTTTATATATGACTATCTACCTATCTATATGTCTATTTCTCTATCTACATATCTATCATTCTAGCTATCATCTGATCTATATATCTATCTATCTAACTAACTATTTATATGCCTATGTGCATATCTAGCTACTCTTCTTTCTGGCTATCGATATATTTATCTATCTATCTATCAATATATTTGTATATTTATTTATCTTTCCATTTATTTTCTATTTATCAATCAATCTATATATATATATATATATATATATCTATCTATCTATCAATATGTCTATCTTCTATCACTCAATCTATCTATTTGTCTATCTGTCTATTTTTCCATCCATCTATCTATCTATCTATCTTTCTGTGTATTTATCCATCTATGTATCTATCTATTTTTATATCTATATATCATTCTATTTATCTATCATTTTATCTATTCGTCTATCTTTCTATCTATCTATTTATCTTTATATATAGGTGTATATCATTCTATTTGTTTATCTTTCTAGCTATCTATTAGTCTATCAGTCAATGTATTTATCTATCTATCTATCTAAATTTTTATTTGTCTATCTTTTATTTGTCTATCTATCTATCTATCTATCTATCTATGTGTCTATCTATATATTTATCTGTCTATTTGTTTATTTGTCTATCTACATATCTATCTATCTATCTATCTAACTATTTATATGTCTATGTATCTATCTAGCTACCTATCTAAATGGCTATCAATAATCTGTCAATCTATCTTTCTATTTTTATATATATTTATTTCTCTATTTGTCGATCTATAAATTTTTCAATCTATATATCTATCTATATATATGTATATATTCTGTCACTAAGCCTCTCTATCTGTATATCTGTCTATTTGTCCATCCATCTATCTATCTTTAGATAGATATAACTTTCTATCTATCTATCTCTTTATCGATCTGACTATCTATCTATATATCTATCTATCTATATATTTATCTATCTAGCTGTCTCTATGTATATTTGTCGATCATTCTATCTATCTATGTCTCTAGCTATCTATCAGTCTATCAGTCAATCTTTTATCTTTCAATCTATCTATATATATTTTTATTTTTCTATCTGTCTATTTGTCTATCTATCTTTCTGTCTAGCATATGATCTGTTTATTTATCATCTATCTATATATATCTATCTATTTTTCTATCTATCTATATATCTATCTTTTTATTTGTTTATTTATTTAAATGTCTATATGTCTACCTATCAATATATGTAACTATATAACTGTCTATGTTTTTATCTTACTATTGATCTAACTATATATCTGTCAAACTATCTAACTAAAATTCTTTCTATCTAATAGTCAATCAATATATCTGCCTATTTATCTATATATCTATCTATCTATCTATTTGTCTATCTATCTTTCTATTTTTCTTACTTTCTATTTGTCTTCCTATTATTCTATCTAGCTATCTATTTGTATATCTCTCTATCTACGTATCAATCTATCAATATATCTAGCTATCTAACTATCTCTATTTCTATCTATCTAACTTTTATTTTATATATCTATATGTCTATTATTCTATTTATCTATTTATCTTTCTTTCTTTCTATATGACTATCTGCCTATCTATCTATGTATCTATCTATCATTCTAACTTTCTATCTGTCAATCTGCATATATGTATATCTATCTATCTATTTAGGTGTCTATCAATCTATATGTGTATCTGGCTATCTATATATTGATGTTTTTGTATATCTATCTATGCATATTTCTATTTTATTCTCTATTTATAGATCTATATATCTATAAATATTTATATCTATCTATATATCTATCTATATGTCTATTAATCTATTTAACTATCTATCTATCTAAGTATTTTTCAATTATTCTATCTTTCTATATCTATATCTATCTATCTGTCCATCTCTCAATGTGCGTATCTATTTTCTATCTATCTATTTGTGTATCTGTCTATCTATTTGTGAATCTGTCTATCTATCTATCTATCTAACTATCTGCCTATGTGTCTATTTATCTATCTTTCTATATATCAATATCACTTTTTGTTTTTCTATCTATTTGTCTATTAGTCTATCTCTATCATTGACTATTTATAAATCTTTCAATCTATCTATCTCTTTATCTGGCTATCTACCTATCTATCGATCTTTCTATCATTATATGAATCTATTTATTTCTCTCTCTATCAATCTTTCTATTTATCTATCTATCCATATATATATATATATATATATATATATATATATCCATCAATCTATCTATTTTTTCTTCTATCTATATATCTATGTGTCTATTTATCTTTTTGTATATCTATTTATCAATTTTTCAATCAATCTATCTATGTGTTTATCTATGTATCTATCTATCTATTTATTTTATATCTATCTATTTATCTATATATCTATCAATCAAGGATTCTATTTTTCTATTTGTCTATCTATCTATCAATCTATTTATATATTTCTTTCAGTCTATTTGCTAATCAAGTTATCTTACTATCTACCGATCTACATATCTTTTTGTTTATTTTCTATCTATATATCTATCTATCTGACTATCTATCTATCTGACTATCTATCTATCTATTTTATTATTATGAGTCTATTGGTCAATCTTTCTATATATTTATCTATCTTTTTTACTAGTTTTTTATCTATTTATCTATCTATCTCTCTATCTATCTTTTTAGTGGCCTATCTACCTATTTTTCTAAATGTTTATTTGTTTATCTGTCTATATGTTTATCTATGTTTCTATTTGTCTACCTAATGATCTATTTATTTGTCTATCTATATATCTTTGAATCTAAGTATCAATCAATCAATTTATCTATCTATCTATAAAGCTATTTATCTATCTATCTATCTATCTATCTGTCTATCTTTCGATTTATCAATCTATCAAACTATATATATGTCTATATGTGTATCTATCAATATATCTCTTTGTCTATCTATCTATTTGTCTTTCTATCTATTTAACTATAATTATATCTACTATCTTTCTATGAATCTATCTATTTGTCTATCTTTCTATCTATATAACTATCTATCGAACTATCCATCAATTTATCTATTTATTTATCAATCAATCTGTCTATATTGATTTGTATATCAATCTAATTTTTAAATTATCTATTTTTCTGTGTCTATTTATCTATCTATCTATCTATTTTCCTATTTGTCTATGTATTTATCTATATATTTATCTATTTTTCTAATTGTCTATATATTCATTTGTCTATAAGTTTATTTGTCTATACGTGAATCTTATTATTATCCTATGTATTTTTGTGAATATGTATCTATCTGTCTATCTATCTATTTGTCAATGTGTCAATGTTTCTACATGTCTAAATATCTATTTGACTATCTATCTATCTATCTAACTATCTATTTGTCTATCTGTCTATATGTCTATCTCACTAGCTATGTTTTTGTTAATCAGTCTACCTGTTTATCAATTTATCTATCTATCTTACTTTCTATTTCTCTATCTATGAATTTGTCTGTCTATCATTCTATCTATCTATCAATCTATCAGTCTGTCTATTTGTCGATCTAGATATATATCTATCTGTTTATTTGTTTATTTATCTAAATGACTATATGTCTATGCATCTATCTATCTATATAACTTTCTAACTTTCTTTCTGTCTATCTGTTTAACTATCTATCTATCAAACTATCAAACTATCTATCTATCAATCTATTAGAGAATCTTCCTATCTGTATATATATATATATATATATTTGTCTTTATATCTTTATATCATTCTATTGTCTTTCTATCTATTTGTCTAACTATCTTTCAATCTATCTATATATTTCCCTATCTATCTATATATCTATCTCTTTATTTGTTTATTTATCTAAATGTCTATATATATATATATCTATCTATCTTGGTAACTATCTACCTATCTGTTTGTCGAACTATCTAACTATCTATCTTAATGCATTTAGTCTATTTGTCAATTATTCTATCTATCTATCTATCTATATGTGTATATATCAATCTGTTTATTAATTTGTCTATCATTCTGTCTATCAATCACTTTATCTATCTTTCTTTCAATCTATCTATCAAATTGTTTATCTATATGTCTATCTATCTATGTAACTATCTAACTAACTATCTATCTATTTATCTATCTATCTGTCAAACTATCTAACTATCTATCTTTCTATCTATCTATCAGAAAATTTATTTATCTATAAACTATCTTACTTCCATTTAGTATATTAGTCTATTTTTCTATCAATCAATCAATCAATCTATCTATCTATCTATGTGTGTATCTATCTATCTATGTGTGTATCTATTTATCTATGTGTGTATCTATCTATCTATCTATCTATGTGTGTATCTATCTATCTATCTATCTCGATGTCTATGTACCTATATATCTATGTGTTTATCTGTCTTTATGATAATCTATCTATCTGACTATCATTCATTCTATCTTTATTTCTATGTATAAATATATATCTATCTATTTATATATATGTCTATCAGTATATCAGACTATCTATCAATTTGTATATCTATCTATATATCTATCTCATTGTCAATCTGTCTATTTTCTTTATGTATATTTGTCTATCTATAAATCTATCAATCTATCTATATGTTATCTATCTATCTATCTATCTATCGATCTATCTATTTCACTATCTCTCTATGTATATATATATATCTATCTATTTATATATATGTCTATCAGTATATTAGACTATCTATCAATTTGTATATCTATCTATCTATCTATCTATCTCATTGTCAATCTGTCTATTTTCTTTATGTATATTTGTCTATCTATAAATCTGTCAATCTATCTATATGTTATCTATCTATCTATCTATCGATCTATCTATTTCACTATCTCTCTATTTATATATATGAATATATTTCTATCTATCTATCTATGTATCTATTTATCCATTTATCTATCTATCTATATATCTATCAATCTATCTATATGTCAATCTTTCTATTGGTCTACCTATGAATCAACCTATTTTGCTTTTATCTTTCTATATTTCTATATATCTATATATATGTCTATCGATTAATATATCTTTCTTTCTTTTTGTCTCTTTGTCTATTTGTATATTTATCTATCTATCTATATATCTATTTCTCTATATATATATTTCTCTATATGTCTATTTATATTTTTGTCCCTTAATATATTTGTTACTATATCAATATGTCTATATCTATATTTGTATATCTATTTATCAATTTGTGTATCTGACTATCTATCTATATGTCGATATATCTAGGTATATAACTATTTATATGGCTATTTATCTATCTACCTATATATCTATCTGTCTATATATATATATATATTTTCTATATCACTAAGTATCTATTTGTTTATCTATTTATTGGCTTATCTTTCAATTGACTATTTGTCTATTTGTCTATCAATCAACCTATTTATCTATGTGTGTGTGTGTGTGTGTGTGTGTGTGTGTGTGTGTGTGTGTATATATATATATCTATCTATATCTTTATCTATTTATTTATTTGTCTTTCTATCTATGTGTCAATTTTATGATCTATATATATGTATAATTATCTAACAAGCTATCAATATATCAATTTATAGATCTATATTTCTATTATTCTATCTATCTATCTATCTATCTATATGTCTATTTATTTGTCTATCTGTTGATGTGACTAATTGTCTTTTATCTATTAGTCAATCTATTTATCTATTTATATATCTAACTTTCTATGCTTCTTTATATTAATCAATTTATCCATTTGTTTAAATGTTTATTTGTCTATCTATCTATTTATATTACAATCTATCTATCTATCTAGATATACATCAGTGTATCTAGGGATATTTCTATCTCTCAATCTTTCAATATATTAATCTATCAAAAGGTGAATATAGCTATATGTCGATCTATCTATCTATTAGTCTAATAATCTAATTATCTAACTATCTAACTAATTATCTTTCAAGCTATCTTTCTGTGTATCTGTCATCTATCAAACTATCTAACTATGTATTACTTTATTAGAATATTTGTCAATTTGTCTATCTAACTATCAATCTATTTATGTATCTATGTGTCTATTTATCTATCTATCTATCAGTCTATCTCCCTATCACTATCTTATATCTTTATATCTATATATCTATCTATTTATCTATCTATTTATTTATCTATTTATCTATTTATCTATCTATTTGTCTATATGTATTTGAGTCTATGTGTGTATATGTTTATGTGTCTCTCTGTCTATTTGTCACCTATCTATCTATCTATCTATCTATCTCATTATCGTTATATCTATCTATCTATTTAATTTTATATCTATCTATCTCTCTATATATCTATCTATTAATCTATATTCTTTCTATAATTATCTATCTATCTAACTGTATGTCTATCTATCTATTTATGTATCTATCTAACCTTTCTATCTATTTATTTTCTATCTATCTATCTTTCATTCTATCAATATATCTATTTGTGTATCTATGTATCTGTCTATCCATTTATTTACTTATATGCCTATGTATATTTCATCAAGTCTATGTATCTATCTATCTGTCTGTTTATCTAACTATCTATCTATTTTTCAATCTATTCTTTATCAATCTTACTATTCATCTGTGTGTCTATTTACCTATCTACCAATCTACCTATAGGCTTATCTATCTATTTATTTATCTATGTATTTATTTATATATCTATATATCTATCTATGTATTTATTTATCTATCTATCTGTGTATATGTATATATATATGTGTCAATATTTCTATCTGTCTATCTATCTATAATCTATCTATATGTAGTATAACTTGTCTGTCTATCTTTCTATCATTTTGTCAATTAGTATATCAAACCTTTCTGTATATGTGACTATCTGTCTTTTAAGTATATCTTTCTATTAGTCTATGTGTCTATCTATCTGTCTGTTCTGTCTGTCTATCAGTCTATCTATAGAATTGTATACTATCTATCTCTCTATATCTTAATCAATCAATCAATCTATCTATCTATCTATATATTGTCTATATGTCTATATGTCTATCTGTATATTTATGTTTCTATTTGTTAATATTTTATCTATCTATCTATCTATGTAACTTATCTAACTATCTAAGTATTATCTTTGTATTGTCTATTTATCTAACTATCTTTCTTTTTTTGGTAAATATTATTTTATTAATAATACCCTCTCTTTGGCAGAGGAATACCGTTAATACAAACTATCATCTACCTTAACCCTTTTACACCAATCTTCAATAAAAATAAAATACATTTAAACCAATCTAAAAAATGTAATTTATATTTGTGCTATGGCTATGTTTATCTATGACTCCTATCTTTACCTTTTTGTACAAGGAGAAGTTCCTTCTGAAAGTTAATGACTATCCTAATGATGGTAGCTTATCCCTTGTCTTGCTTTAACAATCTTTCAATGAGTATAATAAGCTTTATTTGCTTCTTTCTATATTTCGTTGCTTCTACAGTGTCTTATCTCTTTTGAATCTGAATATGATTCTCCCTCCAGCATTTTTAGCTAACTCGAATCTTGAGTCACCTCGTGCCTTCTTAATTTTTAGCTTAAATCCTTCCACTGTTTATAATGGTAGCTGGGCTTTTGAACATCTTTATAAGCTATTCTCCCAAGTGATTATTATTGAACGCTGTTATTTATATCTTGATTAACCCTTCACCTGCAATTTTTTTCCTGCACAAAATCAATTCTATCATACACATAATTAAAATCTTGTATCCCCCCTTCCTTGTTCAGACCAATTATCAATTGAATTGATACATCATGTACAACTCCATTGCTGTTCAGAATTATTTGAAATGCTCTACTTTCTTCCAACTTTTTTCTTTTCATTCCTTCACTATCCTCTTTAACTTTTACAGTTTGACCTATATATTACAGACTTCCTACATACAACCAGAAACAAACTTCCAGCATCACCCATCAGACTACCAGCAACACAACATTATATCTAACTATCTTTCATCAATCTATCTATCTACTATCTGTTTGTTTGTTTATATCTATTTATATCTTCTTCTCTATTTTCTATAACTATCTATCTAATTATCTCTCTATATATGCTATAAGTATATTTGTCTATATCTTTATCTATCTATCTATCTTTTAATCTCTCGATCTATCAATCTTTGTGCCTATCTTTTAGTCTATTAGTCTATTAGTTTATTTTATGGGTCTATGTGTCTATTTATTAATCTATTTATCTATCTATATGTCTACCTAGATATCTTTCTAATTGTATATCTATCTTTCTATCTATATGCCTATTTTTCTATCTATCTATTTATCTATATATTTGTATATATGTCTATATATCTATATGTATTTCAATATAACTATATATCTGTCTTTATGTCTATTTGATTATATTGATCTATCTATCTTTCTATCAATGTAATTGTCTAACTATATATCTTTATATGTTTATCTATCAAACTATCTAACTATCTAATAATCTTTTTGTCTATCATATATCTATCAATCTGTATATGTATATGTATATTATATATATATATTTATTTATTTATTTATATTTATATTTATATATATCCATCCATCCATTTATCTATCTATCTATATATTTGTCTAAGAGTCTATTAGTATATGTGTATATCTGCCTGCCTATCTATCTATCTTTCTATATATTTGTCGATATGTCTATCTATGTATTATTCTATCTATATATCTATTTGACTATCTATCAATCTATATAACTATCTAACTGTCTATATATCTATCTATCTATCTGAATATTTCTATATGTTTAAATGTCTATCTGTCTATATATCTCTAAATTTATCTATCTATCTATCTAACTATCTGTCTATTTGTTTCTCTATGTATCAATCTATTTTTGTACATTTGTATGTAAATATTGTCTTCTCTATATTTCAATCTATCAATATGTTAATCTATAAATCTTTGAATCTATCTATATCCCTATCTATCTATCTATTTTTCTAACAGTTTAACTATCTATCTATCTGTTTATCAATATGTCTATCTATCAAACTATCAAACTATCTAATAGTCTTATAGTTATTTGACTATTTATATAACTATCTATATATTTATGTGTCTATATGTCTCTCTATTAATTTGTTTATCTGTCTATCTCAATTGTTATCTTTCTATCTGTATATCTATTCATCTTTATAATTTTTATATCTATTTATCTGTGTATCTATCAATCTTTCAATTTATCTATCTATATTGTGTCTATGGGTGTATGTGTTTTTGTGTATATCTAATTATCTAGCTGTCTTTCTATCTGTCTATCAAACTATCTATCTATATATCATTCTATCTGTTGGTCTGTCTATATGCTATATATAAATATATATATATATAATCCATGTATCTGTCTATCATTCTATTTCTATATCTATCTATCTGTCTATGTATTTAGTT
>JAREIK010000896.1:0-42207 GCA_029783825.1 Sapria himalayana | reverse complement strand
CTATCAGTATATCAGACTATCTATCAATTTGTATATCTATCTATATATCTAATCTCATTGTCAATCTGTCTATTTTTTATGTATATTTGTCTATCTATAATCTATCAATCTATCTATGTTTCTCTCTATCTATCTATCTATCGATCTCTCTATTTCACTATCTCTCTATGTATATATATATCTAATCTATTTATATATGTCTATCAGTATTAGACTATCTATCAATTTATATCTCTATCTATCTATCTATCTATCTCATGTCAATCTGTCTATTTTCTTTCTGTATATTTGTCTATCTATAAATCTGTCAATCTATCTATATGTTTCTATCTATCTATCTATCGATCTATCTATTTCACTACTCTCTATTTATATTATGAATCTATTTCTATCTATCTATCTGTATCTATTTATCCATTTATCTATCTATCTATATCTATCAATCTATCTATATGTCAATCTTTCTATTGGTCTACCTATGAATCAACCTATTTTGCTTTTATCTTTCTATTTTCTATATATCTATATATATGTCTATCGATTATATATCTTTCTTTCTTTTTGTCTCTTTGTCTATTTGTATATTTATCTATCTATCTATATCTATTTCTCTATATATATTTCTCTATATGTCTATTTATATTTTGGTCCCTTAATATATTTGTTTACTATATCAATATGTCTATCTATATTTGTATATCTATTTATCAATTTGTGTATCTGACTATCTATCTATATGTCGATATATCTAGGTATCTAATATTTATATGGCTATTTATATCTACCTATTATCTATCTGTCTATTATATATATTTTTTCTATATCACTAAGTATCTATTTGTTTACTATTTATTGGCTTATCTTTCAATTGACTATTTGTCTATTTGTCTATCAATCAACCATTTATCTATGTGTGTGTGTGTGTGTGTGTGTGGTGTGTGTGGTGGTGTATATATATATCTCTATCTTATCTTTATCTATTATTTATTGTCTTTCTATCTATGTGTCAATTTTATGATCTATATTATGTATAATTATCTAACAAGCTCAAATATCAATTTATAGATCTATTTCTATTATTCTATCTATCTATCTATCTATCTATATTCTATTTATTTGTCTATCTGTTGATGTGACTAATTGTCTTTATCTATTAGTCAATCTATTTATCTATTATATATCTAACTTTCTATGCTTCTTTATATTAATCAATTTATCCATTTGTTTAAATGTTTATTTGTCTATCTATCTATTTATATACAATCTATCTATCTATCTAGATATACATCAGTGTATCTATGGATTTTTCTATCTCTCAATCTTTCAATATATTAATCTATCAAAAGGTGAATATAGCTATATGTCGATCTATCTATCTATTAGTCTAATAATCTAATTATCTAACATCTAACTAATTATCTTCAAGCTATCTTTCTGTGTATCTGTCAATCTATCAAACTATCTAACTATGTATTACTTTATTAGAATATTTGTCAATTTGTCTATCTAACTATCAATCTATTTATGTATCTATGTGTCTATTTATCTATCTATCTATCAGTCTATCTCCCTATCATCTATCTTATATCTTTATATCTATATATCTATCTATTTATCTATCTATTTATTTATCTATTTATCTATTTATCTATCTATTTGTCTATATGTATTTGAGTCTATGTGTGTATATGTTTATGTGTCTCTCTGTCTATTTGTCAACCTATCTATCTATCTATCTATCTATCTCATTATCTTTATATCTATCTATCTATTTAATTTTATATCTATCTATCTCTCTATATATCTATCTATTAATCTATATTTCTTTCTATAATTCTATCTATCTATCTAACTGTATGTCTATCTATCTATTTATGTATCTATCTACCTTTCTATCTATTTATTTTCTATCTATCTATCTTTCATTCTATCAATATATCTATTTGTGTATCTATGTATCTGTCTATCCATTTATTTACTTATATGCCTATGTATATTTCATCAAGTCTATGTATCTATCTATCTGTCTGTTTATCTAACTATCTATCTATTTTTCAATCTATTTCTTTATCAATCTTACTATTCATCTGTGTGTCTATTTACCTATCTACCAATCTACCTATAGGCTTATCTATCTATTTATTTATCTATGTATTTATTTATATATCTATATATCTATCTATGTATTTATTTATCTATCTATCTGTGTATATGTATATATCTATGTGTCAATATTTCTATCTGTCTATCTATCTATAATCTATCTATATGTATATAACTTGTCTGTCTATCTTTCTATCATTTTGTCAATTAGTATATCAACCTTTCTGTATATGTGACTATCTGTCTTTTAGTATATCTTTCTATTAGTCTATGTGTCTATCTATCTGTCTGTCTGTCTGTCTATCAGTCTATCTATAGAATTGTATATCTATCTATCTCTCTATATCTTAATCAATCAATCAATCTATCTATCTATCTATATATTTGTCTATATGTCTATATGTCTATCTGTATATTTATGTTTCTATTTGTTAATATTTTATCTATCTATCTATCTATGTAACTTATCTAACTATCTAAGTATTTATCTTTGTATCTGTCTATTTATCTAACTATCTTTCTTTTTTTGGTAAATATTATTTTATTAATAATACCCTCTCTTTTGGCAGAGGAATACCGTTAATACAAACTATCATCTACCCTTAACCCTTTTACACCCAATCTTCAAATAAAAATAAAATACATTTAACCAATCTAAAAAATGTAATTTTATTTGTGCTATGGCTATGTTTATCTATGACTCCTATCTTTACCTTTTTGTACAAGGAGAAGTTCCTTCTGAAAGTTAATGACTATCCTAATGATGGTAGCTTATCCCTTGTCTTGCTTTAACAATCTTTCAATGAGTATAATAAGCTTTATTTTGCTTCTTTCTATATTTCGTTGCTTCTACAGTGTCTTATCTCTTTTGAATCTGAATATGATTCTCCCTCCAGCATTTTTAGCTAACTCGAATCTTGAGTCACCTCGTGCCTTCTTTAATTTTTAGCTTAAATCCTTCCACTGTCTTATAATGGTAGCTGGGCTTTTGAACATCTTTATAAGCTATTCTCCCAAGTGATTATTATTGAACGCTGTTATTTATATCTTGATTAACCCTTCACCTGCAATTTTTTTCCTGCACAAAATCAATTCTATCATACACATAATTAAAATCTTGTATCCCCCCTTCCTTGTTCAGACCAATTATCAATTTGAATTGATACATCATGTACAACTCCATTGCTGTTCAGAATTATTTGAAATGCTCTACTTTCTTCCAACTTTTTTCTTTTCATTCCTTCACTATCCTCTTTAACTTTTACAGTTTGCACCTATATATTACAGACTTCCTACATACAACCAGAAACAAACTTCCAGCATCACCCATCAGACTACCAGCAACACAACACTTATATCTAACTATCTTTCAATCAATCTATCTATCTATCTATCTGTTTGTTTGTTTATCTATCTATTTATATCTTCTTCTCTATTTGTCTAACTATCTATCTAATTATCTCTCTATATATATGCCTATAAGTATATTTGTCTATATCTTTATCTATCTATCTATCTTTTAATCTCTCGATCTATCAATCTTTGTGCCTATCTTTTAGTCTATTAGTCTATTAGTTTATGGGTCTATGTGTCTATTTATTAATCTATTTATCTATCTATATGTCTACCTAGATATCTTTCTAATTGTATATCTATCTTTCTATCTATATGCCTATTTTTCTATCTATCTATTTATCTATATATTTGTATATATGTCTATCTATCTATATGTATTTCAATATAACTATATATCTGTCTTTATGTCTATTTGATTATATTTTGATCTATCTATCTTTCTATCAATGTAATTGTCTAACTATATATCTTTATATGTTTATCTATCAAACTATCTAACTATCTAATAATCTTTTTGTCTATCAATATATCTATCAATCTGTATATGTATATGTATATATATATATATATATATTTATTTATTTATTTATATTTATATTTATATATATCCATCCATCCATTTATCTATCTATCTATATATTTGTCTAAGAGTCTATTAGTATATGTGTATATCTGCCTGCCTATCTATCTATCTTTCTATATATTTGTCGATATGTCTATCTATGTATTATTCTATCTATATATCTATTTGACTATCTATCAATCTATATAACTATCTAACTGTCTATATATCTATCTATCTATCTGAATATTTTCTATATGTTTAAATGTCTATCTGTCTATATATCTCTAAATTTATCTATCTATCTATCTAACTATCTGTCTATTTGTTTCTCTATGTATCAATCTATTTTTGTACATTTGTATGTAAATATTTGTCTTCTCTATATTTCAATCTATCAATATGTTAATCTATAAATCTTTGAATCTATCTATATCCCTATCTATCTATCTATTTTTCTAACAGTTTAACTATCTATCTATCTGTTTATCAATATGTCTATCTATCAAACTATCAAACTATCTAATAGTCTTATAGTCTATTTGACTATTTATATAACTATCTATATATTTATGTGTCTATATGTCTCTCTATTAATTTGTTTATCTGTCTATCTATCAATTTGTTTATCTTTCTATCTGTATATCTATTCATCTTTATATTTTTATATCTATTTATCTGTGTATCTATCAATCTTTCAATTTATCTATCTATATTTGTGTCTATGGGTGTATGTGTTTTTGTGTATATCTAATTATCTAGCTGTCTTTCTATCTGTCTATCAAACTATCTATCTATATATCATTCTATCTGTTGGTCTGTCTATATGTCTATATATAAATATATATATATATATATCCATGTATCTGTCTATCATTCTATTTCTATATCTATCTATCTGTCTATGTATTTAGTTGTTTATCTGTATATCTGCCTATATGTCTATTTATTTATTTATCTATTTGTGTATCTATTTATTTATTTAATTATATATCTACATATCCATCTACTTATTTATTTAATTATTTATGTTTATTAATAAGTCAATTTATCTATATGTATATCTGTCTATCTATCTATTTATCTATCTATATACCTATCGATCTATCTATATATCTATTTATCTATGTATATAGCTATCTATCTATCTATATGTCTTTTAGTCTATCTATAAGTCAGTCTATGTATTATATCTTTAACTATCGATCTATCAATTTATCTATCTATCTATTTATCTATCTATATGTCTATAGTTCTATCTATCTATTTTTTTATCTATATATTAATGTCTATATATATATATATACACAATCATCTGTATAACTATCTTTCAATTTATCTATTTATATATCTATCTGTCTATTTATCTACCTATATGTCTATTTATCATACTTTCTATCTTTCTATCTGTTTATATGTCTATGTATCAAACTATCTATCCGTCCATCTATCTATCTATATGTCTATCTATCAAATTGTCTATCTATTTATCGATATATATATATATATATATATATATATATAGAACTATCTTTCAGTCTATCTATCTATCACTCTATCTATATGTCTGGCTATCTATCTATTTATCATTCTATCTATCTGTCTATCTATCTATATGTCTATGTCTCTATCTGTCTCTCAGTTTACATTTTTATATAACTATCTGTACATCTTTCCTATCTATCTATGTGTTTATCTGCCTATCTATCTATGTGTTTATCTGCCTATCTATCTATCTATAAAATTGTATATTAATCTATCTATTTATTTTCCTATTTGCCAAAATTTCTCTCTATCTATCTATATATCTATCTCACTATCTCACTATCAATCTATCTATCTATATTTTTATCTATTTATATATTTTCTTATCTATTTATCTTTCAATTTGTTTGTCTATCTGTCTAACTATCTATCTATCTTTCTATTTATTTATTTATCTACCTATCTATCTATGTTCTATTAATCTATCAATCTATCAGTCTATCAGTCTATCTATTTATGTCTCTATCTATCTATTTGTCTATCTATTTATATATATATTTATTTATCTATCTATCTATGTAGCTATCTATTTATCTATTAGTCTATCTGCCTATCCATCAATTTTCCTAAGAGTCTATTAGTCTATATGACTATCTGTCTATCTATCTGTCAATCAATCAATCTATTTATCTATCTATCTATCTATACATGTGTTTATCTATCTATCTATCTATGTTTCTATCTATCTCTCTATCTATCCATCTTGTCTATATGACTAATTGTATGTTTATTTATTTTCCTATCTGTCTCTCTCTATTTATTTGTTTATATATATATATATATATATATCTATCTATATATCTATGTATCTATCTATCAATTTCTCTATCTATCTATCTGTAAATCTTTCATTCAATCTATATGTCTATCAGTCTATATCTCTATCTATTTATTATTCTATTTATCTATATGTTTATGTGTCTATCCATCTATTTGTTCGTATATCTATCTATATGTTAATCTATCTATTTGTAAAACAATCTATTAGTTTAATTACTTATTTGTCTATCTATATATGTGTATTTCTATCTATCCGTCTATCTATATCTCTATCTATCTATATATGTATATCATTTTATATGTCTATCTATCTATTTGTCTATCTATCAATTTGTCAATTTAGCGATCTCTCTATCTTTCTATCTATCTAATTCAATAACTATCTAACTATCATTTATATATTGATTTATCTATTTTTCTGTCTCTATATCTAACTATTTAAATGTCTTTCTATCATTCAGTCTATAAGTCTATCAATCTATCTATTTATATATCTATATGTCTATCTTCCTATTTGCCTATATTTCTATTTGTCTATTTGTCTATATGTCTTTCTATCTATCTAATTCAATAACTATCTAACTATCATTTATATATCGATTTATCTATTTGTCTGTATCTATATCTAACTATTTAAATGTCTTTCTATCATTCAGTCTATCAGTCTATCTATCTATTTATATATCTATATGTCTATCTTTCTATTTGCCTATATTTCTATTTGTCTATTTGTCTATATGTCTTTCTATCTATCTAAGTCAATATGCCTTTTTGTCTATCTATATATCTATTTGTATATCTATAAATCTATCTTAATGTCTATTTGTCTAACTATCTAACTATCTATTTATCTAACTGTAACTTTATCAATATATTTATCTATCAATTTGTCTATTTGTCTATTTGTTTATCTATCTAACTATCTATTTATCTTTCAATCATTAAGAATATGTGTCTATCCATCTATTTGTTTATCTATATATCTATCTATCTAATTGTTTATCTATCTAATTATCTAACTGGCTATCAATTTATTTGTCTATATGTCTATCTCTCTAATATCTATATGTCTATATGTCAATCTTTCTATCTGTCTATTTGTATATTTGTCTATCTATCAATATGTGAATCTGTAAATCTTTCTTTCTATCTAATTCACTAACTATCGAACTATCTATCTATCT
Source organism: Sapria himalayana (assembly GCA_029783825.1). Taxonomy (NCBI): domain Eukaryota; kingdom Viridiplantae; phylum Streptophyta; class Magnoliopsida; order Malpighiales; family Rafflesiaceae; genus Sapria; species Sapria himalayana. Next base: position 34,677 of record JAREIK010000896.1, on the reverse strand, counting down.
ATCTATCTATTATTCTATCAGTTTATCTATCTATCTATCTATCTATCTCTATCCATCTATCTATCTGTCAAATTGTATATTTATCTATTTGTCTATCTATCTATTTGTCCACCTATCTATTTATCTATCTATTTGTCTATCAATTAATCTTTCTATCTATCTTTCTATCTGTCTATCTATCTATCAATCTATTTATATATCTATCTATATATATATTTGTATATTTGTATACCTATCTATTTTTATATCTATCTATATATCTATCTTTCTATCTATAATTTAATCAATACATCAATATATCTATATAACTATTTTTATATCTATCTAATTATATATCTTTCTAATTTTTTATCTTTTTATCATACTATATGTCTACCTATTAGTATATCAGTTTATCTATATATCTATTTAACTATTTAACTATATATGTGTCTATATGTCTATCTATCTATTTATCTATTTGTCTATCTATAGGTCTATCAATCTGTTTATCTATCTATATCTCTACTATTATATCTATCTATCTATCTATGTATCCATCTATCTATCTATACATCTATTTTTCTATCTATCTATTTGGTTATCTATCTATGTTTCTATGTGCGTGTTACTATTTGTCTATATGTTTATTAGTCTATCTGTATAGTTGTCAATTTGTGTATCTCTCAATCTATCTATCTATGTAACTATTAAACTATCTATCTTTTATTTGTCTATCTGTCTAATTGTCTAACTGTTTATTAGTCTATCAGTCAATCTATTTGTACACACACACACACATATAAATATATATATTTATTCATCTATCTATAAATCTATTTGTTTATATGGCTATCTATCTATCTATTTGTCTATTTTTATATCTATCTATTTGTCTATGTATCTATCAATTTTTCAATTTGACTATCTATACGTCTATCTATCTATCTATCTATATTTCTACCTGTCTATCTATCTCTATGTCAATCTAACTATTTTTCTATTTGTTTATATCTCTATATGTATATTAGTCTATCATTCTATCTATCTATTTGTCTATCTATCAATCAATTAAAATATCAATCTATCTATCTATCTATCTGTCTATCTATCTATCTGTCTATTTATCTGTCTATCTATCTTTCTATCTTTTTGTCAATCAATCTATCTATCTATATGTCTATCTATATATATGTATGAATCTATCAATATATCTATTTATCTATTTATCATTCTATTTATCCATCTATCTATAAATATATATGTTTATTTTTCTTTCTATAAATCAATCTAAATGATCTATTTGTCTATCTCTCTATTTGTATATTAGTCTATTTGTGTATAAGTTTAGGTCTATCGATCTATCAGTCTATCTATTTATTTGTCTTTATATCTCACTATTTAACTATCTATATATCTATCAGTCAATCAATCTATCTATCTATATCCCTATCTATTTATCATTTTATTTGTCTATATGTCTTCCTCTCAATCTATTTATATCTATCTATTTATTTGTCTAAGTGTCTATTTATCTATGTTTCTATATGTCTATCTTTTTTTAGTCTATCTATTAGTCTATCTGTCTATCTATCTATATATCTATCTGTCTATCTATATATCTACCTATCTATCTAATTGTCTATATACCTATATATCTATCTATTGATCTTTATATATTTTTTGTGTCTAACTTTTTTTGTCTATTTGTTTATCTATCTATTTATCTAGCTATTGTCTATCTATCTATATGTCTATCAATCACCATATATATATATATATTTATATATATTTATATATTTATATATTTATATATTTATATTTATATCTATCTAACTATCTATATCTTTATGTATTTATGTGTCTATCTATCTATCTATCTATAAGTCAATCTATCTATTTGTCTATATGTCTATCTATCTATATGTCTATATGTCTATCTATCTAATTGTCTATCTGTCTATTTGTATATCGATTTAATGATATATTTGTCTATCTATCTATCAATCTATCTTTCTACCTATCTGTCTATCTAAATATGTGTCGATGTGACTATCCATCTATCAATCTATGTATTAGTAAATCTATATATCTGTCTATCAATCAATCTATCTATATATCTTTTTTTTCCTTCTATCTATTAGTCTATCTATCTATTTATCTATGTGTTTATCTAACTATCTATCTATATATCATTATATCTATTGGTCCATCTATCTATCTATATATGTATCTGTCTTTCTATCTATTTGTCTATCTATTTATCTATCTATCTATATCTTTATTTTTCAATCTATCTATCTATTTATTTATCTATATGACTATCTATCAATCTATCTATATGACTATCTATCTAACTCTCTATCTCAGTATTCGTCTAAAAGTCTTTCAATCCTTACTATATATATATATATATTTGTCTATATGCACATCTATCTATCGATCTATCTCACTATCTATTTATCAATCTATGTAATTATATAACTATCTATCTATCAGTCGATTTTTCTATCTATCAATCTGTCTACCTATCTATATTTTTTTATATCTATCTATCTATATGTTTATTTATCTATTTGTTTATCTATCTATCTATCTATTTACCTATCAATCTATTTGCCTATCTGTCAATCTATATATCTATATTTTTTTCTATCTATCGGTCAATCCTTTTTTTTATTTGTCTATCTAGTTGTCTATCTGTCTATCTATCAATCTATCTATCTATCAGTCTACCACTCTATCAATCTATCTATGTATTTGTCTATATGTCTATCTATATATCTATCTATCAATCTCTCTATCTATATAATTATCAGTCTATTTGTCTATTTATCATTCTATTTATTTATCAATCATTCAATCTATATATTTGTCTATCTATCTATATATCTCTCTATCTAACTATCTATTTATCTTTCTATCTATTTGTCTATTTTTCTTTCTTACTATCGATCGATCTGATCTATCATTCTATTAGCATATATGCTTATCTTCTTATCTTTCTATCTATCTATATATCTATATGTTTGTCTATCTATCTTTTTGTTTATCTATCTTTTTGTCTATATATCTATTTGTCTATTTTCTATCTCTCTATCTATTTATTTGTCTATATGTCTATTTATCTATCTATCTATATGTCTATCTGTCTATCTATCAATTAGTCAATCTATCAATTTGTTTATTTAACTATCTATCTATTTGCGTAACTATCTATTTGTCTATCTATCTATCAATCAATCTATTTCTTAATTTTTTTCACTGTCAATCTATCTATCTATCTATCAATATGTCAATCTATCAATTTATCTATTAGTCTATTAGTCTATTACTCTATTAGTCTATAAGTCAATATATATGTCCATCTATCTTTATGTCTATCTATCTATCTATTTGTTTAACTATATATTTATTTATCTTTTATATATCTATCTCTCAATTTATTTATCTATATAAAAGTCTATCTTTAAATATGACTATATATCTTTCTACCAATCAATAAAACTATAAATCTATTAACCAATCTATCTATCTATCCATTTATTTGCTTATCTACTAATCTATCTATTTGTTTATATATATATATATATATGTGTGTGTGTGTGTGTGTGTGTGTGTGTGTGTGTGTGTGTGTGTCTATCTTTCAATCTGACAATCTGTCTATTTGTTTATTTGTATATCTATATATCTATATATCTATATATCTGTCTATCTATCTATCTATCTAGGTATCTATATGTTTATGTGTCTATCTCTGAAACATAACCTAAGTCTTTTAATGAATGTTGATGATGTTTGTTAAAACTAATTTTAATAACTTAAGAAAACTCAATTATTGATGTTAGTATTCCCCAAAATAAAAAATGAAAATTGTTATTAATAACAATTTTGAATATATAGAGAATGCTATTTTGATTTTTTTTGAAAATTATGTTATGTGATATTATTATGTGTTTGTGTGTGTGTGTGTGTGTGTGTGTGTATGTGTGTGTGTGTGTGTGTGTGTGTGTGTGTGTGTGTGTGTGTGTGTGTGTGTGTGTGTGTATAACAAGTGAAAAATGAAAAATGTTATTAATAACAAATTTTGTAGATATAGAGAATACAATTATAATGTTTTTAGAAATTTTATTTTAATATAATTTTTTTACCTTGTTCTGATTTAGGATAACCAAATATAAACAACAATGTAAGAACAAAATAAAAATAAGGGGAAATCAAATTTAACTTATTCATTTTTTACCATTTTTCTTTTAATTTTTTGGGGGCTCTAATTACAGGTAGGTATGTCATTTTGAATTCTTTTATGTTTTTAAAATTTTCTTTATTCCATTATTAATTCACTCTAGAAACTTATTAATTTTTTTAATATTTTTTTGTTCTATTTTCAACTCTACTTCTCATTTCTAGAAATTAAAAAAAAAATTTTTTTGATATTTTCAAAAATCCAAATATAATTTATTCCCATTTTTTGACCGCTTTATTGCTTCCTCAGTACACTAGAAGAATTTTATCTTAAGGTGAAAAACAAATAATAAAAATATTATCATTTTATATATTAATGTGAAAAATTATTATCACTTCAAATTTATTATTTTAATAGTATCCATTCAATTTATTTTTATTTTTTAGTGTTTATACTTTAAATTATAAAAACATTCTAATCATTTAAATTTTAATTAAAGAAAATATAAATTTATATTTTTAAAATTTGGAAATTAAAATAATAGAACGATCTCGGGTTCCAGCCCCCCTTTTGATAAAAAATTGCAAAAATATTAAATCTCATGCTATCTCTAGGTTTTGGCAGCCCTACCTGGAGATAGCACGAGAGCCCTAGCTTCAGTAATTCGTTCGCCACTATTCCTATTGTAGCTTGTGTGGTGGTGCTCTTCTTCCATTTTGTGTCTATCAAGTTGCTTCATCTTCCATTTTGCTTCTGGTGGTGCTCTTCTCTTTCTGCTTCCTTACCACATTTTCGCCGGTAACACGATATATATTATTAACCTATATAATATCGATTTTAGGGTGAAATATACATAGATCTTTTACTTGTATTCATTCTCGAACTTCCTTGATTGTAAGTATCATCTTCTTTCCTTCTTGGGTGTGTGGCAGGCATTTAGGTAGTTATTGGATTTTTTATGCTTTGATTCTCAAAAACACAAAATTGCAAAAGTTAATATATATTTTTATTGTTCTTGTGCTTCAAAAAATGTTTTTTGAGTATTCAATAAGTAGTTGAAGAGGTGAATTTTATTTGCTCTTTGCTTCTTTAGGTTCAATTTTGTGGGATTGGCCATCCATTCAGGCATATGGTATGATGGGAAGGTGAAAATAAACAATAAACTAGTGAAAAACTCATATTTCAAAAATTTTATTTTTGAAATAAAATTATTTCATTTTTGAAATAAAAATAAACAATAAAATCCTTTCATTCTTGATCTAAATCAACTTAATTCCCTTCGACCTCAAATTGTTGTCTTACTTCATTGTTTCATAATATATATATATATATAATTTACATATGGATATAAAATTTAGCATTTGGTTCTTATTGTTGATATATACACTCACATATAAATTTTATAATATTTTTAACTCATTCTACTTTAACTTAATAATCCATACAAGCAAATAAACTAGTGAAAAACTAGTATTTCAAAAAGTTTATTTATATCTCAATAATTAATGTATTAAAATATAAATATTTTCTAAATTATTTAAACATATTACTAATATTGCATTTAGATATAAGCGTATTGCAAAATATATTAGTGTATACAAATAAAATAAATACATTAAATCATATAATATTTTTAAAAATTTAATAAATAAAAATATTACTTCCCAAACATATTTATTTATTATGTGATATTCCTGATTATACTATATTTGAAATTACATATAATATATTGATAGCTAACACAAATAAAATATTATAATTATGTTAAATTCTAATATTATTTGATACGTATAATTTTTTTAGTCATATTGACTCAAACAAGCAATTAAATTTTTATAGTTTGTTACAAGAATTCATATAATTTATAGAATTTTTAGCCTTCTTCTTTCTAGGAATATTAATGAAGAATATGATGAAATTTAGCCTTCTTCATTCAAATTTATGGATCTAAAATTAAAATCTTGCCTTTATAGTTTGAATATTGCTTCATGCTTTTCCTAAATTGGTTGTAAGTCTAGGAGTTTGTTGAATATTTCATGCCTCCTAACGGTATATATTCTAAAAGGTTTCTAAATGATATTTTTTTTGGATATTAGTTTAGTTTTTCTATGTAGTTTTTTCTTTGAAACCCATGCTTTTATATCATGTTAGATACATTAATTATAGTTGTAAAGATATAACACCTTGAAAGCCTTATTGATAAGCCTATATATGAATTTTAGTGGCCTTTTGTATTTTTATGAACATCTTGGCTATTATTTGAACATTTTGTAGGTAGCTAGATTGCCTCATCCCTAGATTGCCTCATCCCTAGATTGCCAATTATTGATTAGGTTGCTGATAGGCAAGTACTATTAACACCAATTTGGTCTTTAAATACACTATTTCTAGGTTTTATTTTTTTGTACTAGGAATGCTAATTTTTTTGTACTAAGAATGCTAAGGAATCTAATTTCCCTTGTTTGATTATTTATGACCCTAAAGTGAGATGATGATCAGTACTTACTTATTTTCATTGTATATTAATCAACGGAGTAATTTAGGTTACATTTCAAGACATGTAAAATGAGTTCAAACAGAGAATGGATGCATTTAAGGCTAACAAATGGATTGTCTAACCAATCCTTTATATCGAGAGTCGAAGAATTTGTTCAATATGCACTTAGTCTACCAAAAGGCAGCGATGTTATTACATTAGATGTCCATGTAATAAGAAGAAGTGCCAGAACAAGAATTTTGTTGAGGTTAATGAGGCAAGGTTCCATCTTTATAAATATGGTTTTGTCCCTAATTATCGTGTGTGGTACTTGCATGGTGATATCGAATCATCTATATATAGAAAGGAGGCATTATATAATGTGAATGCAACTAACCATAATGCAATAACAAATATTATTGAATCATCGGCATATTTGTTCAAATGGTTAATGATGCAGCTGGTTGACAATTTAAGGCTAATATTGTTGAGGAATCTCCAAACCCAACCGCACAAAATTTTTATGACAAGCTTAATGCTGCAAACCAAGAAGTATGACCTAATTGTCAAACACACTCATAGTTATCAGCCATTTCTTGAATGCTTCACATCAAGTCAGAGCATCGATTGTCTGAACGGTGCTACGATGCTGTGTTAGTTTATTAAGGATTTGTTGCTGGATGATAATGTTATAAATAATAGTTTCTATGAAACCAAGAAGCTTATCAAGGGAATTGGGGTTGCCAATTCATAAAATTTATACTTGCCTGGATGGCTGCATGATTTATTGGGGCGATAACTCGGAATTAACTCAATGCAAATTTTGTGACCATGCTCGCTATCGACCATAAAGTATTAATAGACAAAAGCTTGTACCATATAAAAAAATTTATTACTTTCCACTAACACCAAGACTTCAACAGTTATGCTATATATGTAATTTGTTTTTTGATAATCTGTTTGTATAACCAAATATTTTTGATATTGTTTTAATATTTTCATGTAAGTGCAGGAAAGGAAATATTAAGAGGCCAGGGATGTAGCAGAGCCTGACCCATTTAATGATCCGACCTGCTCCGGTTAAATGAATCGAAAGATTTTTTTTATTATAAAATGTTTATTATTTTAATTTCGGGTGGCTATTTTTTGGACCTGGGGAACTGTTCATCGTCTCTCTCTCTTCTCTCTATGTGATTTATCACGACTATTCTGTGCTGCATACTATAAGACTATATTTTGGTTGGTTTAATCTATAACGCATAAGCATTTTCTGGTGGATGTAGCTAGTTGTACTGAGCGACTAGCGAACCACGTTATTTTTGATGTTTATTTCATGTTTTTGATTCTGTCGTGGTTGGTTGCTGGATTGGATATATATATATATATATATTGCATGTTTTCTGTTGTTTCTGTTGATTCTGTTGATTCTGTTGATTCTGTTGTTTCTGTATCTTAATATCAATCTATGGAAGCGCAATTGCCCAACAAGTTATATGCTTTAGAAGCTAATACAGAGAGTATGAGATGACACGATGATCATTTAGTAGAAGATGGTGTGATGCATCATTATTCTGATTCTCCTGCATGGAAACATTTTAATGCTACGCATCCCTCATTTGCAACTGAAAGCCATAATGTCAGATTAGGTCTATGTACTGATGGATTTCGACCATTCGGGCAATATGAAAGTCATGATTCTTAAGAATGATAGATATATACATCTTTATAACATGATTGCTATTTAAGTAGATGTATGTTATTTTGGGGCGGTGATAGTGATTTAATTAGCTATATATTTTTTGATCATCCTTGATTTAGGAAGGCACCTCGTGTTGTAGATACGCGACAAAAATTGAAGGTTGTCTTTTAGAAGAAGTATTATTTTCTACTAATTCTTCGATTACAGGGACTATATGCATCAAATGCTACAGCAAATGATATGAGGTGGCATTTCGAGAATGAGGCTGAAGAAGGGGTAATGTGGCATCCATCAGATTCGCCTGCTTGGAAGCATTTTAATTATATACATCAAGATTTTGCAGTAGAAAGTTGAAATGTGAGATTGTATCTCTGCACTGATGGATTCCATCTATTTGGGCAATCTGGATAATATTATTCAACATTAACAATGATAGTGACGCCTTATAACTTGCCTCCATGGTTGTGTATTAAGGAGAGATATATTTTTTTGCAATATTGGTTCCAGGGCCAAAAAATATGAAAGACATGCTGGATGTTTTCATTCAGCCTCTTATTCCACAGTTAAATTATTTATGAGATGTTGGTGTGAATACATATGATATCTCAAAGAAGCAAAGTTTCATTATGCGGGCAGCCCTTATGTGGATGGTAAGTGACTTTCCTGCATATTTAATGTTGTCGGGCTGAAGTACTGTAGGATGATTTGCATGCCAGTATTGCATAACAAATTCTGATGCATTTACTCTAAAATTTAGTGGTGAATAGGCATACTTTTATAACTATTTTAAGTTTCTACCTACGAATCATCCATTTCAAAGAAATAAAACTACATTTCGAAAAAATAAAACACCAGTAGTTCATTCAAAAGATGATATTATGACAGAGATTAAGAGTTTGAGTTTGAAGAAGGTAACTGAAAAGGAAGCTACTAGAAGTAATGGACCAATAGGAACATTATTTGGCTAGAGGAAATGTAGTATATTTTGGGACTTGCCTTATTGGAAGTCCAGTTTAATTCGTCATAACTTAGATGTAATGCATATTGAAAAAATATTTTTGACAATGTTTTCAACATTATTCTTAATGTAGATGGAAAAATAAAAGACACTTTAAAATCAAGACAACTGCTGAATGATTACTGTCGGCATCCTGAATTGAAACTGGATGAGGAAACAAGAAAATTCTCTAAAGCTTGCTACACACTTGAAAAGAAGGCAAGACAGATATTGTATGAATGGGTTAAAAATTTGAAATTCCCTATTGGATATGTATCAAATATGGGTAGATATGTGGATATGAAGAATCTTAAGTTATTTGGAATGAAAAGTCATGACTGTCATGTATTAATGTAGGGATTAATACCAATTTCATTCCCTGAATTACTTAAACTAAGTGTTTGGATGGTCCTTACAGGAAACTTAGTTTGTTTTTAAAATAGCTAACTACAACTAGAATCAAAATAGATGACATGGTGAGGCTGGAGAATGACATTCCACTTATTATTTGTAAGCTTGAGCGAATATTCCCACCGAATTTTTTTGACTCGATGGAGCATTTAATAGTCCATTTGGCATATGAAGCAAAAATTGCAGGGCCAGTATAATTCAGGTGGATATATCCATTTGAGAGGTAGATACATATAATTTGTTGTGTTTTATTATTTAGTACTATATGTATTATTGTAATTTAATCTAATTGAAACCTAACATTATGGATGTAGGTATCTTCGTAAGTTGAAATTGAATGTTAGAAACAAGGCAAAAGTTGAATTTTCAATTTGCAATGCATATTTAGTAGAAGAAGCATCATCATTTTATTCTTATTATTTTGAGGATCATGTCAATACAAAGAATAGAAATGTGTTGCGGAATTATGAAGGTCATGTGATGGTCGAAGATGATTTTGTGGACAAACTATCTTTAAGCACCCTAGAAGAGTATTTGGAAAAGTATTTGGAAGAGCAATGAAAAGATGTATGACAGATGAAGAGTACAAAGTAACCCGGAGCTATGTTTTACTTAATGTGAGGAGGTTGCACCATATATTGAGTATGTATACCCAAAATGGTTGTTGGTTTAATCATAGTTTAATTTTATCTTTAATATGAATTATTAAAAATTGATATACAATTTTTTTTCTCTTTTTATATTTGTGAAGTATTTATGTTGAGTTAGTTAAAATATAGGCATCCAGCAATTTCTAGCAATGATGTCGATTATATGCTAGAAACTAAATTTGTGAATTGGTTAAAAAATTATGTGAGTATAATTAAGTTTTATATATTTGAAGTATTTAATTTATTAGTATCTTTTATTTGTTAATATCATTTTTTTAATTTATGTCACAGGCAATTGATCCTTCAAATGGAGATTCAAATATTTTTATTTAGAATCTAAGTAAAGTCCCATTTTGATATGTGGCAACCTATCCTAGGTATTTTGTTAATGGATATAAATTTCACATAATCAGACACGATTCTTCTAAAATAACAATGAATAGTGATGTCTGCATTAGAGCCTCAAGTTATAGTACAGATGAGATTGATTATTATGGTCAACTCAAAATAGTTATTGAGTTGGATTATCCTAGACTCGAAAATAATAAGATTGTATTATTTAAGTGTGAGTGGGTTGATCCTACACAAAATATGGGCACAAAGATTCATTCGGATTATAAGCTAATAGATGTTAACCATAAACGCAGATATAATCAATATGAGCAATTTATTATGGTAGTTCAAGCCACTCAGGTATATTATTGTACATATACCAGTTTATCTCGTGATAAGAAATATTGGTGGGTAATTTACAAAGTCAAAGCTCGATCAAAATTTGAAGTATCAATATTGCAACAAAGAAGTGCAGACTTAGAAATAGCACCGACATTCCAAAAGATGACATAAATAATATTGAGCCTGTGAAGGTAGATGAAAATCCAAAAAATTTATGTGATTCAAATGGTAGCACAATAGAAATTGAAGATGATCAATTTATATCTGAAGATGACTTCGAACTTCTATAGGATTTAGACAAAATATCAGAAGATCCATTGGAGGATGACAGTGATGCTGATAATTAAATTGTTATAATTTTATTATAAATTAAAACTATCAAAGACTTTTTATATTTTGTTGAAATCTATCAGTGTGTTTTATTCGAAAATGCATGATTGTCATCATATTCCTATTTTTTGTTCTATGTTATTTTGTATAGTAGATGGTGCATAAAGGACATGACCATGGTTGAGGTGGACGTGGACCCAGAAATGAACCAAATTCATCTATTATGTTATATCATGTTGTAGAATCAGTACCATCTCATAGCCACCATATCTAGACTTCAACATCACAATCACCATCTCCATTTCTATCACCATCATTGAGACCTCTACTATCACCTTTATCAAATGTTAACCCACCACACATTGTGCTTCCTGCACAAACTTTTGATCCATCTCTATCTTCTACACCACATTTTACACTGATTGTTCCCCCATTTACAATACCAATGGCATCATCAAATGTTGTGTCTTCCTCTGTAGTCATTGTAAAGTTACAAAATTGAGATTGTGGATGATAGGTAAAAGAAATATGTAAAAATGACTCGAAAAAAATGTTGATATTACTGTCAAAAGGTTTTTTTATATTGTTATTATTTGCTTTTTTTCAATGTTATTTATTTATGTGTACAGTTTTATTCTATCTCACAAGTGTTTGACTATAATTACAAAGGCTTTCAAGAAAATGGTTGATTTCTATCTTTCTCCTAGAAGAATGTTTCTGAATCGACAAAAGAGTCATATTTTAATGACTTTCAGGTAAAAATAACAAAACAAAAGAATTGAAATTTAATTATCTAATTACTTAACTTTTATGTTTGTTATTATTCAAGTAGTAAATAATTATGTTCTTGTTATTAATATAAATTCATTTGTCATTTTTTTATTTATAGAATCATTACACATGGGCACCCAAATTTGATGGAAAGATAAATTCATTATGGGAGATCAAAGCTACTCAATGGTATTCTGATTTTGTCCATAAATTAAAGAAATTGAAAGCAAGGCTTGATTTCATATCCGAGGAAGACTGGCCCAAGTGGCTTAATTATTAGGATGAGCTAGATGTGAAGAAAATATCAGATATTGCCAGCAAAAATCGATGAAGTGAGGTTGCTGGACTAGGTATAGGAATATGGCGACACACTGGAGGTTCAAAGTCGAGCATTGAGCACGCTCGAGACTTTTGTACAAATTTAAAATTCTAAACATATCTATATTTTGTGGGTGTCCTAATAGTCCAATAATTATAATCTCTACATGGTATTAAAAATTTTGTTAATTTTTTTATCATTTGTTTTTTATGAATTAATAAAAACATATTCTAGGCTGGAGAGTTGGGTAGAAATCCAAATTTTTATGAGATTTTCAAAAAGATACATGTGAAGAAAGTGGATGGTCAGTATGTTGACAATAATTCTTATATGATTGCAGTAAGAAATTATTATATTAATTAGAATTTATAAAACTATAGTACATTATGAAAATTATTTTGAATGCAAAATATTTATTTTATTTTTTGTAAATCTAGAATAGTTTTTATCTCTATTTTATCTCAGGACCTAATGGAGGAACGTGTGACAGCTGCTCATCAACAAGTTGAGGGTTCTATGGATCTTCAACCAATTGACTATGATTTTATTTATTTGGAGACAATTGGAGGTCAAAAGAAGAACGAGTGTACGGAATCGTCTCTAAGGAAGTGGCATTTTGTTGTAGCAGTCATGCTTCTAATTCATATATATCAGCAATGGTGGAAGAGGTAGTCAAACAACAAGCATTGGAAGAAAATGAACGTATTGTAGATATGGTGACCAAAATGAAAAAGAAGGATGAGCAGATAACTAATTTGATGGAAGAAATGCAATAAAATAAAAAAATTAAAAAAACTATGCAATAGTAGATGTCCTATATGGAGTCACAATTAGAGGTATTGGCGCATCAGATAGCATTTTGAGATCCAGCTCTGAATTATTACAGGAGGGGCTAGCATTCCCTACAAATTATGAGGATGATTGAGTATGAAAATTATTTCTGAACTGTTATTTATTTTTGTCTATGTGTAGCAAATAATTATGATATTTTTTTGCAGATTTCAATTTTTTTTATTTAGGTTTTGTTCTTTGCTTTTCCGATAAACCAAATTATGAATCTTTGTAGGACACATTATGTGAGAGAAAATAAAAAATCCTGATAAGCATTCAGAGATTACCACGGTCCTTCCAATGCATGTGTCTCATATTTACCAATTTTAGCTTTATCAAAAAGATGGATAGCTTATCTTATCTTTATTATTCTAAAGATATTTTATTTTTTGCACTCTCTTTATCTCTAAACATAATTGCTAGACATCTTTTGGATTTTTGTTAAAGCTATATGATAATAAACTTTAATTTGTGTTTGTTCATGTCTATAATATTTGTTTTTATATATCTGTGAATATGGTTTTTTGTTTCTAAATTTTTTGGGCAGAGTTTTAGCCTATTATAGGTATGTAAAAGTCTATTTTCAGCAGTGGCAGCAGCTACATCAATGACATCAACGAAAAAGATGGCAGCGACGGCAACAATGGGAGTGACGACAGCAACGATAGTGGTAAATGTAGAAACGACGGCGATGGCGGCGGTAGCGGCGATGGCAGCGGTAGCGGCGATGGCAGTGGTAGCGGCGACGGCGGCAGTAGTGGCACAGCGGTGGCAGTAGCAGCAGAGGCGGCATCAGCAGCAGAGGCGGCATTAGCCGCCGTGGCAGCATCAGCGGCCACCGTGGCAGCGGTAGCAGCGGCAGCGGCAGTGGTATTAGTGGTAGTGATAGAAGCAGCGGTGGCAGCGGCTGCGGCAACACCGATAGTAGCATTAGTAGTAGCAGCATCGACAGTGGTAGTGGTAGTGACAACGGCAAGAGCGGCAGGAGAGGCAGGAGCGGCAGGAGTAGCAGGGGTAGTGGGAGTAGCAGCAATGACAACAAATGAGGTATATACGTACATATATAGTCAATATATACTTACATATAATACTACAGTAATTTATGTACATATATACTGAGTATATATATGTATTTAGTATATATGTACGCATAAACTCCATTTTATATGTACAAATTCTACAGTAATATATGTACGAGTGAAATGCTAGTATATATGTACATATTTACTACAGTAATATATATTTATCAAAACATAGTTTTTTTATTTATTTTGATTTGATTTGGTTGTTTAAAATTCATATAGATATGGTACCGCATTGTTTCCTATACAAAGCTTGTATAAGTGAAGACATATTTCAACAAACATGGTGTACCGTGACTCGGACAACATTTTCACAGTGGAAAGTTGGTGATCGGAGGAGTAGAGGAAGAGAAAGCAACGTCAATGCATTGATAGATTATACTTTATGCACAGTTGGTAGATACATTGATTGATAAGATGTAATATATTTTTTTTTATTTTATTATTTTAGTTATTTAGAATATTATATTAGAATAAGTTATTAAATGAATTTTTTTTGTTTAATTTAAAATTTTCATTTATAGTTTCTATTTTTATTAAATTTAATTTAAAAATATTAAATTATTTAATTAAATTTTGGTTGAAACTGTATGATGATCACCTATAATTTTTGTTTGTTCATGTCTATAATAACTATTTTTATATATCGGTTAATATGTTTGCATTTTTCTAATTTTTTTGGGTAGAATTTTAGCCTATTATTGGTATGTAAAAGCCTATTATCAGCATAGGTAGCCACGATAGTGGTAGTAGCCGCGGCAGTGATGGCAGTGGCGGCAATGGTGCCAGAAGCCACAGCGGCGGTGGCGGCGGCAATGGTGCCAGAAGCCACGATGGCGGCGGCGGCTGCGCAGGTGGCAGTGGCAGTGGTGGCATTGGCAGCGGCAGCAGCGGCGAAAGCATTGGTAGCAGCAACAATGATGGCAGTGACTGTAGTGGAGGTAGTGGTGGAAGCAAAGAAAGCGGTAACATCAGCATCAGCAGTAGTGGCAGTAGTGGCAGCGGGGGTTGTGGCAGTGGTAGTAGTAGCAGCGACAGTGCCGTCAGTGGCAGCAGTGGCAACGGAAGCTGCCGCGATCGCGACGGCTACACCGGTAGTGGCAGTAGCACTTGTAGCAGGGGTAGCACCAGCAATAGCCGTAGTAGGACTGGCAAGGGCGGCAGCGACAGCGACATTGAGAGTAGCTGGAACAGCAACAAATGTAGTATATACATATGTATATAGTTAGTATATACATAAATATAATTTTGTAGTATTTTATGTACATATATACAGAGTATATATGTACATGGTATATATGTACGCATAATACTGCAATTTATATGTTCAAACACTACAGTTTTATATGTACGAGTGAAATGCTAGTATATATGTACATTTTTGCTGTAGTAATATATATTTAACAAAACATAGTTTTTTTTAATTTATTTTGATTTGATTTTGTAGTTTAATTTTCTTACAGATGTGGTACTGCATTGTTCCCATTTGTAGCTTGTATAAGTGAATGTATTTTTCAACATACATGAAGCACCGTGGTCCAGATAGCTTTTTCACAACAGAAAGTTGGTGATTGGAGGAGCAGGGAGAGAGAGAGCAATGTTAATGCATTGATAGATTATATTTTATACACAGTCGGTAGATACATTGATTAATAAGATGTAATAAAATTTTGTTATTTTTTTTAGTTATTTAAAATATTGTATTAGAATAAGTTATTAAATGAATTTTTTTTTGTTTTTATTAAATTTAATATAAAAATATTAAATTATTTAATTAAATTTTAGTTTAAGATGTATTGGTATGAGCGGCGGCATCGGAGGTAGCAGCAGTGGCTGCACCGGAAGTAGTGGCGGCTGCGGTGGTAGCAAAGGCTATAACGGGAGCAGCGGCAGCACAGGAAGCAGCGGCAGCACCAGAAACAGCAGCATCACCTAAAGCTGTGGCAGTAATGGTAGAGGTGGCAATGGCAATGGCGGCAGCGGTAGCAGCGGCAGCAGTAGTGGAAGTGACAGTTGCAGTAGTAGCGGCAACGACAGTAGTGGCAGCGGCAGCTGCAACATGTAGCGGCAGCAACGACAGTGGTGGTGGCGACGGCCGCAGCGGTCGGTGGTGGTAGCGGCCAGCGGTGGTAGTAGCCGTGGCGTTGGCAACGGCGACAATAGTAGTGGTTTGGTAGCGACAGCGACATTGGCAGTAGTGGCAGGAGCAGCAGCAACAACACCAAATGAGTATATACATACGAATAAAGTCAATATATACGTACATAAAATACTGTAGTATTTTATGTACGTATATACTTAGTATATTTATACTCAGTTTATATGTACACATAATACTACTATTTTTTATGTACATATACTGTAGTAATATATGTACGAGTGAAATGCTAGTATATATTTACATATATACTACAGGAATATATATGTATCAAAACATAACTTTTTTTTAAATTTGAGAGGGTGGTTTAAATTTCTTACCGATATGATATCGCATTGTTCCTCAAACAAAGCTTCTATAAGTGATTAGATTTTTCACTAGATATTACGTGCCGCAACTCGGACATCTTTGTCATAGTAGAAAAATGATGATCGGGGGAGCAGAGGGAGAGAAAGCAACATCAATGAATGAATATATTATACTTTATGCACTGTCGGTAGATACATTGATGAATAAAATGAAATAAAATTTTGTTATATTTTTGTTTCAGTTCTATAAAATATTGAATTAGAATAAGATATTAAATGATTAATTTTTTGTTTATTATAAAATATTTATAGTTTCAATTTTTATTCAATTTGATATAAAAATATTAAATTATTTAATTAAAAATTTTAAAATAATTTATATTCTGAAATTAATTTTGAAATTAAAATATTTAAGGAAAAATATCTTGCTAAATTAGCAAGGGAAAAATCCCTTGCTAATTTATCTAAAGAAATTTCCCTAACTTATTTAGCTAGGGAAATATTAAAAGTATCAATGGATTTTTCGTAGCTAAATTTATTTGGTTAGGGAATATATCCTTCGCTAAAATTTAAAGACCAGCATTTTAGCTAGGGAATCATTCGTTGTTATTTTTGTTTAGCGACGGAAAATCTCAATTGTCTTGCTAAATTAGCTAGGGAATTTGTCTTTTTAGCAATTGATTTTTTCATCGCTATCTTTTTAGCTAGGGACACTTTGCGTCGCTAAATTTTAGCAAGAAATACTTTAGAAAGGGAACCGATCCATCGGTAATCCGTCACAACTAAAAATTTTCCGACCACTACTAAAAATAAAAAATGCTCATTTAGCTAGGTACGTGCCCCTAGATATATGGGATTTTTCTTGTATTGATAATTAGATAGATAGATATATAGACAAATAGACTGATAAACTGATAAATAACTATGCAAGTAGATAGATAGAAAAATAAAAATATTGATATATGGATAGAATGATAGAATGAAAAATAAATAGATCACTGTTAAAAATTATGATAATACCGACAAAAATACCAACCAAAAAATTTGGTCAGTAATTGTTGTCCAAAACATGACCAGTTAGCGACCAAAAAATGGTATCGAAAAAAAATAAATGTTCCAACCAAATTTCCGACCAAATTTCAGACCAAGGACCAACCATAATTACCGACTAAATATTTTTGGTTAGGAATCAATTTGTAGAGTGGTTATTAAATATATTACCCACTTTTTAACGACCTTTCATTATAATTGGTTGGTATAGTATTTTTTCAAATTATTTATAACTTCGTACTTACCGACCAATTAACAATCAATTATCGACCATATATATAGGTCAGTAATGACTAACCAATTCATGACCTATTTAGAGATCCAAAGTGACGTATCCGATAAAAATATTTCCGACTAAATTTCCGGCTAACTATCGACCATTTATTATCGACCAAATATAATTAGTCAAAAATATGGTCTGAAAATTAGGAAGGAATTAGTGAAAAACATTTCCAAAAGATTACGAACCATTTAACGACCAAAAATAGATAACCATTAAAAATGGTGGGTATAGTGTTTATCCAATATATTTATAAGGTCTTAATTACCGACCAAATTACTGACAAAATTAGTGACCGAATATATAGTTCATTAATTACTGACCTTTTCACGACCAAATACCAACCATATATCCCAACCAAATATATAGATAAATAGAGAAAAGATCATTCAAAGGTATATATAAATAGATGTTTATCAGATAAATCTATCAATCAGATAGACACATATTATCAAATGCCTCTGTACATATGGGTGTAAGAGTTGTCCTGGGAACGGAAAATCTGTTCAGAGTATATATGTGTGCAATTTAGCGAATATATTCTAGGGATTAATAGATAGATTTTCCCTAGCTAAATAATTTTATATCATTGGATTGCTAAATATCAATCAATCTATTTATATACCTATTATATATACTTGTCTATAAATAAATATTAAAATTAGCGACGGATTTTTTTGCTAAATTTATTTAGCTAGGGACTATATCCATCACTAAAATTTATAGACTAACACTTTAGCTATTGAATCATCCATCGTTATTTTTATTTAGCAATGGAAAATCTCATTTATCTTACTAATTTAGCAAGGGAGTTTCTATTTTTTAGCAAAGGATTTTTGCGTCACTAACTATTTAACTAGGAACACTTTCCATCGCTAAATTTTAGTAAGAAGCAGTTTAGATAGGGAACCGATCCATCGGGAATCCATCATTATATCCTATTTAGCAACGGAAAATACACATTTAGATAGGGAACTAACCCTAGCTATATGCCTATATGAGATTTTTCTTGTTGTGTCAGTCTATCTTTCTTTCTTTTTTTCTATCAATATATCTATCTTTCTATATATTTATTTATATATCAATCTATCTATCTATCTATTTATCTATAAATCTACTTCTCTATTTATCTATCTATCTCTCTCTCTCTCTCCATCTATAGTTATATCTATTTATCTATCTTTCTTTCTTTCTTTTTATCTTTCAATCAATCAATCAATCTATCTATCTGTATATCAATATGTTTTTTAATCTGCCTATAAATATTTCTAACAATATTTCTATCTATCTATCAAACTATATGACTATCTTTCTATCTTTCTATTTGTATATATATATATCTATCTATCTATGTATCATCAATCTATCGATTTATCTGTTAAACTATCTCTCTATATATGTATATATTTATATATCTATCTTTATCTATTTGTTTATTTATCTATCTATCTATTGGATTTCTATCTGTCTATCTATTGGACTTTCTATCTGTCAATCTATTGTCTATCTATCTATCTTTAAATCTATCTGTCTATTTATCTATTTTTCTATCTATCTATTTATATATCTATCTGTCTATCTATCTATCTATCTATCTTTCTATATATATATATATATATATATATATATATATATATATATATATATATATATATATAAATCTATCATATCTATCTATCTATATATATACCATTTTATCTATCAATTGTCTATCTATTTATCTATCATTCTGTCTATAAATCTGTCTATCAATATAACAATCAATCAATCAATCAAACTTTCTATCTACTTATCTATATATTTGTCAATCCATCTTCCTATCAATCTATCTATCTATTTATCTATCTATCTATATATCTTTCTGTATATCTATCTATCTATGTAATGTCTATCATCTATCTATCTTTCTGTCTATCTATTTGTCAATATTTCTATATGTCTATCAGTCTGTCTATCTATATATCTTACTATTTATCTATTTATCTAATTTTTTCTATAACTATATATCTATCTATATATTTGTCTATTTGTCTATCTATATATGTATCTAACTATATTTCTATCTATCTATCTATCTATATATCTATTTGCCTATTTATCTATCTATATCTATCTAACTTTCTATCTATTTATTTATTTATCTATCTATTTGTCTATTTATATGTCTATCTATCTATCTATATGTCTATATATCTGTCTATGTATCTTTCTATCTATCTATTTATCTATCTATCAATATAACTATATATCTATCTATCTAGCTATCTTTCTATTTATCTATTTTTCTATCTATCTATCTGTCTATTTATTTATCTTTCTAACTATCTATATATCTATCGATATTTTTATCTATCTATCAATATATCAATTTGTCTATCTATCTATCTATTTATCTATTTATTTGTGTATCAACCAATCTTTCTATCTATCAAACAATCTATTATTCTATATATGTGTCTCTTTATTATCTATCTATCTTTCGATCTATCTAACTAATAATCTCCTGATCTATTTATTTCATTTATCTGTTTATCAATTTATCGATCTTTTTATCTATGTTTCAATCAATCAATATATTTTTCTATAAATCTGTCTATCAATCTATATAATTATCAATCTATCTATTTGTTTATCATTATTTATATCAGTCAGTCTGTGAATCTTTCTATTTATATGTATATAAATCTATCAATTTATCTATATATTTGTCTATCAATATGTCTTTATATTTATCAATCTATTTGTCTATAAATCATTCTATCTATTGTTTATATATATATATATGTGTGTGTGTGTGTGTGTGTGTGTGTGTGTGTGTGTGTGTATCTATCTATCTATCTATTTCTCAATATATCTAACTAATAATCTTTTATCTATTTGTCTAATAATCTAATTTATATCTATATCTCTAACTATTTATTTGTCTATCTATCTATCTATCTACCAGTTTATATATCTTTCTATTAATCTTTATATTTATCTATCTATTAATTTGTATGTCAATTTGTTTATCAATCTATCTTTCAATCAATCTATCAGTCAATCTATCTATCTATTTGTCTATCAATCAAATAAATTATCTGATTTCAATTAGTTTATCATTATGTCTATCAATCAATCTTTCTATCTATCTATCAATATTTCCTATCAATCTTTCTACCTATTTGTCTATCTATTTATTTATAAATCTATCTATTTATATTTCTATGTATTTTTATTTCAATCTACCAATATATTTGTCTATTTATTTATTTATCTATATATATATATATATATATATATATATATATATATATATATATATATATATATATATATATCTATCTATATATCTATCTTTTTTATCTATCTTTATATCTATTTATCTAACTATCTGTTTATCTATATGTCTATATATATATTATATATATATATATATATCTCTATATATCTATTTATCTATTATCTTTCTAGCTACCTATCTATATATATATCTATCTGTCTATCTATTTAATTACCTATCTATTTATCTAACTATCTATCTATATTTCAATCTTTCTATGAATATAACTATCTATTTTTTTTATCTATCTAACTATATGTATATTAATATGTCTATCTATCTATTTCAATTTCTATTTATCTATTTATCAATATATCTATCTATCAATATATCTATCTATCTTTCTTTTTATTTGTCTATCTATCTGTCTATTTTTTATATATCTCTCTATATATATGTTTATCTATTTGACTATCTATCTTTCTGTCCATTCATTAATCTATCTTTCTAATAATATCTCAATCAATCTATCTATCTATCTTTCTGTCAATCAGTCAAACAATCTATCTCTCTTTCAATCACCCTATCAATATTTCTATAAATCTATCTTTCAATCTTTCTATAAATCTTTCTATCAATCTTTATATCTATCTGTATATCTATTTGTTTATCAATCAATCTATCAATCTATCTATTTATATTTCTATATATTTTTCTTTCTAACTACCTATATATTAGTCTATCTATCTATCTATATATTTTTATATCAATCTATATGCTTTCTATATATCTATCTATCTTTTTTTATCTATATTTATTTATCTATATATATGTACACACACACACACACACACACACACATATATATATATATATCTATCTGTCTATCTATCTCTCTATCTACATATCTATCTATCTATATATCTACCTATCTTTTTATCTATCTATCAATCTATCTATCTAATTGCCTATCTATATGTCAATATATCTATCCATCTATATATCTATATATCAATCTATCTATCTATTTGTCTATCTTTCTATCTATATATATATTTTTTGAGTATTATCTATCAACCAATATTTCTATATATCTATTTGTATATCTTTCAGTCTATCTATATGTATATCTATCTATCTTTCTATTCTACATATCTATCTATCTTTCTATTTTGCCTATCTGTCTATCTATTAATCTTTCTATTTATCTATTTGTGTATCTCTCTATCAATATATCTGTCTATCAATCTATCAATCAATCAATCTATCTTTCTTTCTATCAATCTATTTATCAATAAGTCGATAAAACTGTCTATCAATCTATGAATCTATTTGAATATCAATTTATCGATCAATCTATCTATTCATTTGTATATCAATCTTTTTTATCTATCTATCATTCTTACTATCAATAACTCAATCTTTCTGTCTATATATCTATCTCTCTATTTAACTTTCTTTCTTTCTTTTTGTAAATCTATTTGCCTATCAATTTGTCTCTCTGTATATCTATCAATCAATCTTCTTATTAGTCTATCTTTCTGCCAATTTGTTTATCTATCTATCTATTTATCTATTTGTCTATATTTCTCTAATATATATCTCTAGATCTATATGTCTATCTAATCTATTTGTCTATCAATTAATTTATCTATCTATCTATCTACCTTTTTGTCTATGTATCTATTTTTCTATATGTCTATCTATATATCTACCAATCAATCAATCTATCTATATATAAATCTATCTCTTTATCTAACTATCTAGCTATCTATCTCTATATCTATATTTATATTTATTTATGTATCTATCTTTATTTCTTTCTTTATTCACTCAATCAATCATTCAATATGCCTATCAATCTGTATATCAATATGTTTTTTAATTTGTCTAGCAATATTTCTACATATCTCTCAAATAATATGACTATCTTTCTGTCTTTAAATCTATATATATATATATATATATCTATCTATCAGTCTATTTGTCTATATATTATATATCTGTCTATCTATCAATCTACCTATCTATCTATCTATTTCTCTATCTATGTATCTATTTATTTATCTATCTATTTTATATCAATTTGTCTATCAATATATCTGTCAATTTGTTTATTAATCTATCTTTCAATCTAACTATATCAAACTTTTTATACATCTGTCTATGTATCTATCTATTAATTTATCAATCTATCAATCTATCAATCTTTCTTTTTATAAAATAATTAATCTATCTATCTATCAATCTTTCTTTCTTTAATTCTATTTGTCTTTTTGTCTATCTATTTATTTGTCTATTGGTATATATATTTGTTAGTGTTAATATTTGTCTATTAATGTCTATTTCTATATCAATCAATCAATCAATCAATCTATATGTCTATCTATCTATTTGTTTATCTATTAATATATCTATCTATATGTTTATCTATCAATGTATCTATCTATATATTAATCAATCGATTTATCTATCTATATATCTGTATATCTATCTATCTAGATGTCAATGTATCTATCATTCAATCAATCAATCAATCAATCAATCTGTATGACTATCTATCTTTCTATCATTATATTTATCTATCAATCATTCTCTCTTTCTTTATTTCAATCGATCGATTTATCTTTCTATAATTATATATGTCTATTAATTTGTATATGAATCTGTATTTTAACCTGTCTATCAATATTTCTATCAATAATTCTATATATCTATCTATCTATTTGAGTATCAATCTAACTATTAAATTGTCTATTTATATATGTATGTATTTTCTTTTTATCTATGTATCTATTTGTCTTGCTACCTGTCTATGTTTTTGTCTATCTATTTATTATTTATCTATCTATTTATATAATTGTATTTCTTTCTATCAATCTACCTATTTATCTATATATCTATCTATCTATCTATCTATCTGTCTATCTATTTATCTATCTGTCTATCTTTTTCTCTATCTATCTATTTTTCTAACAATATATCAATCAATCTACCTAACAATTTATCTAATAAAATTTCTATAAATCTCATTAACTATCTATCTATCTATTTTCTATCTCTATGTATATCTATCTTTTTATCATTCTAAATATCTATCTGTCTATCTAACAAATTATCTATCTATTTGTCTGACTGTCTATCTATCTATCTACTTATCTATCTATCTCTCTTTCTATCTAGTTATATATCTATATTTTTATCGATCTATCTATCTTTCTATTTATTTATCTGTCTATCTATCTATTATCGATTTATATATCTATATATCTGTCTATCGATTTGTCTATCTATCAGTCTATCTACTTGCTATCTATCTATCAATGTATGTGTCTATCTATTGTTATATCAATATGTATATATATATGTCTATTATTTGTTTATCTTCTATCTATCCAACTATCTATCTGTCTAATAATCTATCAATCTATCTATCTATAAATCAATTTATCTATCTATTTGTCTGTCTGTTTATAAATAAAACAAACTATATGTCTTTCAATTTATCTATCAATATGTCTGTTAATCTATCTATCAATCTTTCTATCAATCTTTCTATCTATATTTCAATCTATCTATCTGCATATGAATTTATCTTTCAATCTATCCATTTATAACTCTATGTATTTGTCTTTCTATCTTTCAAAATTTATATGTCAATCTATCTATTTATCTATCTATATGCATAACTATCAATTTGTATATCTATCTATCTATCTATCTCTCTATCTATCTTTCTATCTGTCTGCCTGTCTATCTATCTATATATCTATTTGACTATTTATTTGTTAATCTATGTGACTATATATATCTATCTATCTATATATCTATCTGTCTATATACCTATCTATCTATCTATCTATTTGTCGATCTATTTATTATTTTGTATATCTAATTGTGTATCTATATATTGATCCATCTATATATATATATATATATATATATATATATATCAATTTATTTGTCTTTTGTATCTTTCTATCTATCAGTATATTTATTGGTATCTCTATCTATCTATTTATTATAATATCTCTTTATCTATATATCTCTCTATCTATCTGTCAATCTATCTATCTTTCTATCTATCTATCTTTCTATCTATATAAAAATATATATATATATATATATATCTTTCTTTCTTTATATCTATCGATCTATCTATCTATATTACTATCCATCTATTTGTCTATCTATCGGTCTCTCAATCTGTCAATCTTATGTCATTCTACCTATGTTTTATCTGTCTATCTATCTTCTATCTAACTTTCATTATATAAATTTGTATATATATCTTTCTACCTATTTGATTAATTATCTATCTATCTATTTATCTTTCTTTCTTTCTATCAATCTATCTATCTAAAAGTATATCAAATTGACTATCAATATTTCTATAAATAAGTATATCTCTCTATCTATCATTCTATCAATCAATCAATCAATCAATCTGTCTATAAAACTATGTCTGTCTGTCTATCTATCTAGCTAACTATCTATCTTATAGTCTATCAATTTGTCTATTTGTATATCTATCTATCAATCTTATTGACTGTCTATTTGTTTATCTATCTATATGTCTATCTATCTATGTATATATTTGTCTATCAATCTATCTATCTATCTATCTGTCAATTTATCTATCTATTTATCTATCTATATATCTATCTATTTATCTAACTATGTATTTGCATATCTATCTATCTATCTATCTTTCTATCAATTAATCAATCTATTTATCTATAAATTTGTCTATTAACCTATATTTAAATATTTCTTTTAATTTGTCTATCAATATTTCTATCAAACTTACTATCTATGTGTCTATATATATGTATAACAATCTATCTTTCTATGTGTCTTTCTATTTGTCTTTCTATCTATCTATCTATTTATCTATCTATCTATTTATCTAACTATCTTTATATCAATCTATCTATCTATATATCTTTTAATTTTTCTATAAATCTATCAATCTGTTTATCCAACTGTCTATATATCTATCAATCTTTCTTTCTTTCTTTCTATCAACCAATCAATCTATCAATATATCAATCTATATATCATTCTTTGTCTCTGTATATTTGTCTGTCTATTTATTTGTTTATCTGTATATCTATATGTCACTCTTTATGTCTATCTATATGTCTATCTATCTAACTATTTGTGATTATATCTATATATTTATCTATCTATTTATCTATTTATTTATCTATCTATATATCTATCTAAGTATCTATCTATATATCATTCAATCTATTAATCAATCAAACTATCTTACTATCTATCTATCTATTGATCTATTTATAAAACTAAATGTCTATCTATATTTATATTTTTATATCTATCTATCTAACTATCTCTCTAGCAATCTATATATCTATCTATTTATCAACCAGTCTATTAATCTATATATCAATTTATATTTTAATCTGTCGATAAATATTTCTATCATTCATTCTATTTATCTATCAATCTATCTGTGTATCAATATATATATATCAATATATATATATATATATGTATGTATGTATGTATGTATGTTTTTGCATGTTTATCTAGGTATCAATTTTTATATCTATATGTCTATCTATTTTTCTTTATATCAAAATGTCTATCTATCTATCTATTTGTCTATCAAACTATGTATCTATCTGTCTATCTATCTGTTAACATTTCTGTCTAACTATAGGACAATCTATGTGTCCATCTATATATATATATATTTATATTTATATTTATATCTATCTATCTATATATTTGTCTTTATATTCCAATCTATTTGCCTATCTATATTTTTATTTATGTATCTATCTATATATCTATCTCCTTATCTATCTATCTATCTATATATTAATCTCCTTATCTATCTATCTATCTATATATCTATAATCTATCAATATATCTAACTATTGTATATCAATTTATATTTCTTTCTATATATCTATTTGTTTATCTAACTATATATCTATCAATCTTTCTATCTATCTATCTATATCTATTTATATATAACTATTTTTATATCTATCAGCCTATCTATATGTCTATCTATCTGTCTATTTATCTCTCTTTCTTTCTATCTGTATATCTATGTATCTATGAATCTTTCTATTAGTTTTACTATTTATCTATCTATCTATCTATCTATTTGTCTATCTATCAATCTATATATCAATATGTGTATCTATTTGTCCATTTATCTATCTATCGATTTATCTATATTTATTTCTATCAATCAATCGATCTATTTTTTTATCTATCTATCTTTCTATCTATCTATATATCTAACTATCTATTTAACTATTTTTCTATATGTATATCTTGCTGTTAGTATTTCTATATATATATATATATATATATATCTATCTATCTATTTATCTATATCCCTATTTGCTTGTCTATCTATTTACCTATCTATTTAACTATCCATCTATCTATATATATGTCTATATTTCATAATATCTATCTATCTGTCTGTCTGTCTATATGTTTATCTATTTGTCTATCTATCTATCTAGCCATATATCTATTTGTCTATCTATCTCTTTATCAATTTTCATATCTATATGTCAATATATGTCTCTATTTATATGTCTATTTATCAATCTATATATTTGTCTATGTATCAGTGTATATATCTGTTTGTTTATATCTCTATCTATATTTTTATAAATCTGACAATCTATTTATCTATTTATCTATCTAGGTATCAATCTATATATCAATCTATGTATCTATTTGTCCATTTATCTATCTATCGATCTATCTATATTTATTTCATTCAATCAATCGAACTATTTTTCTATCTATCTATCTATCTAACTTTCTATCTATCTATCTATCTATGTATCTGGTTAACTATTTTTCTATATGTATATCTAGCTATTAGTATTTCTATCTATCTATATATCTGTCTATCTGTCTATCTTTCTATCTATTTATCTATCTACCTATTTGCTTGTCTATCTATTTATCTAACTATTTAACTATCCATCTATCTATATATATGTCTATATTTCTTAATATCTATCTATTTATCTGTCATTCTATCTATCTGTTTATCTATTTGTCTATCTATCTATCTAGCCATATATCTATTTGTCTATCTATCTCTTTATCAATTTTCATATCTATATGTCAATATATGTCTCTATTTATATGTTCATCTATCAATCTACATATTTGTCTTTGTATCAGTGTATATATCTATTTATTTATATGTCTATCTATATTTTTATAAATTTGATTATCAATTTATCTATCTATCTATATATCAATCTGTGTATCTATTTTTCCATTTATCTATCTATCGATCTATCTATATTTATTTCTATTAATCAATTGATCTATTTATCTATCTATCTATCTATATGTTTTTCTATTTTTCTATATGTATATCTAGTTGTTAGTATTTCAGTCTATCTATCTATCTGTCTATCTATCTATCTATCTATTTATCTATCTAGCTATTTGCTTGTCTATCTATTTATCTATCTATTTAACTATCCAACCATCTATATAAATGTCTATATTTCTCAATATCTATCTATCTATCTGTTTGTATGTCTATCTATCCATTTATCTATCTATCTAGCCATATTTATATTTGTCTATCTATCTCTTTATCAATTTTCATATCTATATGTCAATATATGTCTCTATTTATATGTCTTTATTTATATGTCTATCTATCAATCTATCTATCAATCTATATATTTGTCTATGTATCAGTGTATATATATGTTTGTTTATATGTCTATCTATTTTGCTATAAATCTGACTATCTATTTATCTATCTATCTATTTATCTATCTATATTTCTATTTCTCTATTTGTCTATCTATCGATCTATATTTCTATCTATCTGTCTATCTATTTATCTATCTTTTTATCTTTCTTTCTTTCTGTCTAACTATTTATCTATCTATTTATCTATTTATCAATCAATCTATATATCTATCTATATTTCCATCTATCTGTGTATCTATCTATCTGTGTGTCTGTCTATCTATCTATCGATCGATCGATCTATCTGTCTATCATTCTATCTAACTATGGCTTTCAATCTGTCTATCAATATATCTATCAATATGTCTATCAATTTATCTATAAATATGTCTATTCAACTGTCTATCTTTCTATATATCAATTTTTTATTTTTTTCGATCAATCATTCAATATGTCTGTCTATCTATTTGTTTATCTATATATCTCATTGTTAGTCTATCTAGTTGTCTATTTATCTTTCTATCTATCTATATATCAATTTTTCTATTTGAATGTTTGTGTATCAATTTGTCTATTTATTCATCTATCTATCTATCAATATATTTGTTTATCTATTTATCTATCTATCTGGCTATATATCTATCTGTTTGTCTATCTATCTATCTATCTATATGTCTATCATTCTGTCTATATATCTATTTGTCTATATTTCTATCTATCTTTCTATCAGCCTATCTATTAGTCTATCTATTTATCTATCTACCTATATATCTATCTATCTATCTACCTAAACTATGTATCTCTTTATTTGAAAATTTATCTATCTATCTACTTAACTATCTTTGTATCTGTCTATCTGTAAATCTATTTATCTATCTATCTATCTATCTAAACAGTTGCTATTTAGCTAGGGATTGATCCCCATCTAAATTTCCCAAGCTAAATCAATATTTTCTTGTTGTGAGCTCTCTATTACTCTGTATATTAATCTTTCTATCAATTTGTCTATCAATATATCTAACATTCTTCGTATTTTTGTATCTATTTAACTGACTATCTTTTGATTTATATATAGTTCTTTCAATCTATTTTTTTATGCATTTATGTATTTATCTGTCTATCTGTATATCTCTGTATCTTTCTATATGTCTATCTCTATATCTATCTATTTTTCTATCTTTCTATCTATTTATCTTTCATCTGTCTATATATCTTTCAATCTGTCTATTTGCCTATTTATCTGTTTATCTTTCTATCTGTTTATTTATAGTTTGTCTATAAATCTATATATCTATCTATCTCTCTATATATCTATCTATATGTCTATATATCTATCTATTAATATATCAATTTATCAATTTTCCTATATGTGTATCTTTCTATTAGTCTATCTATCTATCTATCTGTCTATATATCTCTGTATCTATAGTAATCTGTTAGCATATCACTCAAAGTATCTCTCTATCAATTTGGTTATATCTCTATTTGTCTATCTATCTGTCTATTTGTCTATCTTTATATATATATATATATGTGTGTGTGTGTGTGTGTGTGTGTGTGTGTGTGTGTGTGTAGAAACATTTATATAGTTTGATAGGTATGCAATTACTTGTCTATAAATTAGAGAAATATTTAGCGATCTATCTATTCGACTAGGCTGTTAGCCGCATATATATAGATAGATAGGCAGAGAGATAGACTGATAGATAGATAGGCATAAAGATAACCAAAAAAATAGACATATAGTTAGACAAATAGATAGATAGATAGATATATAGAATGATAGATAGATAGACAAATAGATAGACATCGAGATAGATAGAAATATAGATATAAAGCTAGATAGATAGACAGATTAATAGATTAAAATATAGATAGATAGACAAACATATAGATAAACAAATAGATATACAGATAGATAGATAGATAGATAGACATAAAGATAGACAGATAGATAGATAGAAAGATAGACAGAACGATAGAAAGATAGATAGAAAGATAGACAAAATGATAGAAAGATAGATAGACAGATAGATAAACTAATAGATAGACAGATAGATAAAATAATTGATAGACAAATAGATAGATATACAGATAGATAGATAGATAAATAGATAGAAAAATATATAAATAGATAGGTAGGTAGAGAGATATATAGATTTATAAATAGATAGACAAATAAATAGACAAATTGATAGATATGTACTTAAGATAGATAGAGATTTAGATAGATAGATGGATAGATAGAATGATAGATAGATAAAAAGATAGACACATAGATAGATAGATATATATATATATATATATATATATAGATACAAATATAGATAAATAAATAGATAGATATATAGATAGCTAGGCAGATAGATAAATAGATAGATAGGTATAAAGTTAGATTGATATATAGATGGACAAATAAATAAATAAATAAATAAATAATATATATATATATATATATATATATATAGATTGTTAGACAGATAGATAAATAGATAGATAGAAAGATTGATAAAAATATTTTATAGGCTGATTGATCGAAAGTTTGATACATAGATTGATAGAAAAATTGATTGACAAATTGATAGACAGAAAGATAGACAGATAGATAGTTTGATTGGTATACAAATCAATAAACAAATAGAAAATAGATAGATAGATAGTTATGTAGGTAGATAGATAGATATATTGATAGTAAGATTATTATATAAATATATACATAGATTATTAGATCGTTAGATTCACAAATATATAGTCTTTTAAATCTACATATAGATAGAGATATAAATAAATAGATATATAGACATACAATACACAATTAGATAAACATATAGAAACATTGATATACAAAATAATAAATAGATTATTAGATAGATTCATAGACAAAATGATAGAGAGATACAGATGTGAATAGACAGATATATAGAAAAAAGTCATATAGATATAAAGATAGAATAATTGATAGACTGATTGATTTATTGATAGATATATAGATAGATCGATAGATTATTAGATAGATAGATAGATAGATAGAAGGTTAGATATATAAAAGGATATACAAATAGATTAATTGAGAGAGAGAGAGAGATATATATATATATATATAGAAAGACAGATTGATAGATGGATTGATAGTCTAATTGATTTACATATTGATAGAAAGGTTGATGGATAGATTGAAGACGGATTAATAGAAAAATTGATAGATAGATAGATAGACAGATAGATAGACAGATAGATAGATAGATAGATAGATAGATCGAAAGATTATTATTAAGATTAATAGACAAATAGATTGACAGATATATCGACATATAGATATATAGATAAATAGATAGATAGAAAGATAGACAGATAGAATGATATATAGAAAGATCAAGATATAGATATTTATATAGATAGAAACATATGATAGATAGAAAGATAAATAGATAGATAGACATATAGATAGTCAAAAAATATACATATAGATACAAAAATAAATAGACAGACAAAGAGATAGATAGATAGATAGATAGAAACATAGATTGATAGATAGATGGATTGATAGAAAGACATATAGATTGATAGCTTTTTAGATAGATAGATAGAAGGATAGATAGAATATTAGATAGACACATAGATAAATACATAGTTAGATAGAGAGATATAAAGAGAGATTGATAGTTAGATAGATTCACAGAAACATAGACAGATAGATAGATTGATAGAAAGCTTGATAGGTTGATAGATAAATATATAGAATGATAAATTGATAGATAGATAGATTGATATATAGTTAGAAAGACTGATAGATAGACAGGCAGACAGATATATTTATAGTCAAAAAGATAGATAGACAAACACATAGATAGATAGATAGATAAATAGATATATAGATAGATTGTGATATAGATACACAAATAAATAGACAGAAAGATACCTAATTATATAGATAGTTATACAGATAAATACCTAGATAGATAGATAGATATATTAACAGATATATAGATAGATAGATAAACACATATTTAGATAGATATATAGAGATATATATAAAGAAATAGAGAAACATATAGATAGACAGATAAATTGAGAGAGAGAGAGAGATAGATAGATAGATATATAGGCAGATATATTGATTAATATATAGAAAGATAGACATAAATAGATAGACAGATATATAGATAGATAGATAGACAAATAGATAGAAAAATATATAGAAAAATAAATAGACAAATAGATAGACAAGGAGATAGATATTTATTTTTATAGATAAAAAGATAAATAAATAGATGGATAGATAAATAGAACGACAGAAATATAGATAAATAGATAGATAGATAGTTAGGCAGGTAGGCAGGTAGGCAGACAATTATGTAGACATGTAGATAGACAAATAAATAGACATATAGATAGATAGTTAGTTAGATAGAAAGAAAGATAGATATATAGATAGATAGGCAAATAGATAGACAAATAAATAGACAAATAGATAGTCAGACCCATAGATAGATAGATATATAGATAAACAAATACATAGATAGATTGATACATAGATTGATAGATAGATTTATAGATAGATAGACAGATAATTAAATATATAGATAGATAGTCAGATAATTAAATATATAGATAGATAGATATAAAAAAATAGATAGATGAATAAATAGATATATATATAAATAAATGGACTTATAAATAATACAGATAGATAGATAAAGAAGTAGTCGAATAGATTGACAGTTTGATTGATAAATTTATATACAAAAAGATAGACCAACAAATAGACATATAGATAGATAGATAGATATTTAGATAGACTGTTATAATACCACATATAGAAACAAATTTAAAGACATATTGATAGACATATTGATAGATAGATTCAAAGAAAAATTGATAGACAAATTTATATGCAAATACATAGATAGATTAAACGAGAGATTGATAGAAAGATTGAGACATTTATAGATAGATAGATAGATACACATATAAATACACAGATAGATAGGCAGATATAGAAACAAATAAATACATAGATATATCAGATAGACAGACAGATAGATAGATAGATAGAGGATGGATGTACAAATAGATTAAAAGATAAATAGTCAGATTATTAAAAAATAAATCGATATACAAATTAATTTACATATAAATAGACTAATATACCGAATAAATAGATTGATCAGTAGAAGACAGATGGATATACATATATATAGAGATAATAATAGATAGATAGAATGATAGATAGATAGATAGGTTGTTAGATAGACAAATAGATATTCAAATAGATAGACAAATAGCTAGACAAATAGATAGGTAGATAGATAGACAAATATATATATATATCAATAGATAGATAGAATGATAGAGAGATATATAGATTGATAGAAAGATAGATATATAAAAAGGCATATAGAAAGAATGAAAGATAGACAGATAGATAGATAGATAGACAGACAGATAGAAGATACAGAGATAGATCGATAGAAAAACATAATAGATA
>JAREIK010000895.1:224900-251166 GCA_029783825.1 Sapria himalayana | reverse complement strand
AAAGATGATGTTCTTCTACTAAAATGCATTGCAAATTGAACTTTCAACTTTTTCCTTGTTTCTAATATTCAATTTCAATTACAAAGATACCTACAACCAAAATATTAGGTTTCAATTATATTAAATTACAATATTACTTTATGTTTGCATTAAAAACATACCGACTTATATGATTTACCTGTAAAAAGGATACATCACCTATATGTATTGGCCTGGCTATCCTTTCTTATATGCCAAATAAAATGAAAATTCTCATTGAGTCAAAAAAAGCTCGGTGAGTATATTCATTCAAGCTCACAAAGAATAACTAGTTTGTCATTCTCCAGCCTCACCATGTCATCTATTTAGATTGTGGTGGCAGTTAGATGTTTGAAGAAAAACTAACTTCTATAAGGACCTTCCAAATACTGGGGAAGTAATGCATGAATGTAATTTGTATTAATCTATGCATAAATACATGATAGCCAGTGACTTTTCATTCCAAATAACTAAGATTCTTATATCCAACATCTACCCATATTTGACGCATATCTATCAGATAATTTGAAATTTTAACCATTCACACAAAATCTATATTACCTTCTATCAAGTATGTAACAAGCTTAAAGAATTTCCTTTTGTCTTGTTAAGTTTCAATTCAAGATGCAATAGTAATCATTCAACTCGGTGTCTTGATTTTAAAGTTATTTTGTTTTTAGTCTATATTAAGGATAGTGTTGAAAATATTGTCAAACACATTTTTTTCAATATGCATTACATCCAAGTTATGAGTGAATTAAATTGGACTTCCAATAGGGCACATCCCAAAAAGTACTACATTTCCTCCATCCAAAATATTGCATATTGGTCATTAGTTAATAGTATCATTTTCAGTCACATTCTTTAGACCCAACTCTGAATCTCTGTCAAAGTTTATCTCCTAAACGAACAGCTAGTGCAATTATCATCAATATTTATTTTTTTGAAATGATTTTATTTCTACGGAATGAATGATTCGTAGGTAGAACTATCATGATTATCAAACCATAACTGTTTACCACTTAATTCGAGGGTAAATGCATCTAAATTTTTCATGCAATAGAACATTCCAAATCATCCTGCAGTACTCAATAAGACAACATGAATATGAAAAAAGTCACTTACCATCCCATAAGGGCTGCCCGCATAATAAAATTTTGTTCTTTGAGATGTCATATCTATTCTCACCAACATCCACAAATTATTTAACATACTATATAGATCGTAAAAAAACATCCAGCTATCTTTTAGATTTTTGGCCATGGAACCAATATTGACAAAAACATATTGCTCCTTATACACAACCACGATGGAAAATGTATAAGGTGTCACTATCACTAGCCATGTTGAATAGTATTATCCAGATTGGGCAAATGGTGAAATCCATCAGTGCCGAGACTCAATCACATTTTGACTTTTAGCTACAAAATCTTGATGTATATAAAAAATGCTTCCAAAGCAATTGAATGTAATGGATGATGAATCAATCCTCTTCGACCTCAATCTCAAGATGCCACATCATATCAATTGCTGTAGCATTTGATGCTTATAGTCTCTGTAATCGAGGAATTTAGGAAAAGTAATATTCTTTTTAATGCAACTTTCTCTTTTTTCCATATTTGCAATACAAGGTGCTTCTTAAACTAAAAATGATCACAAAACTTACTGCTAATTAAATCACTATCACCACCTCATAACATACATCCATTGAAACAACAATTTTTTCCACTGATAGACCTATACCTCATAGTAACTTCTTAGTTTTGTAAAAGTTGTTCATGACAAAATTATTATTCGGAATAATCTCTTTCATCAGTTCTGTTACTGATCAAATAATTTCTCAAACATATGATTTTCTAACTTCATGCTCATTAGTCGAGCCACAGGTGACAATTGCGAATGTGTTTTACAATGAGGCCACAACTGCTTAACACAACTTTAAGCATTTCATAAATTTTTGAGCTTCAGGATTTGATGGTTCATCTATGTAATCTATATTGAAGCAAGCACCAGTAGCTTCCATGACCATTCAATAGTATGTGTTTGATGTTTCTTCACAACATGCAAATGATTCAATATTCTTATTTTGGTCAATGTTAAGAGCCATTGTACTTTCCCCATGATAAATCCAACCAAATAATTTGGTACTAAGTCATATTTAGCGAAATGGTATCTTATTGTGTTTACATCATAAAAAGAATTATTCTGACACTTGCAGTTATTACATGAACACTTAATTTTTTCTCCATCAATCCATTTCGATTGACTACACACAAAGTTGATGAAAGTTTCAAGCTTACTCAAAAATTCTTGATTCAAAATTCCATTCATAAACCTTTTGTTCATCCACTGACAATCTGAACTCATTTTGCCCTGTTTTATTTACAAAGAATAATGCTCAATCATTATTTTGAATGAAACATATAATTACTTCAAAATATACTACTTATTAAATAAAATTACTTATAGATGATTATTTAAAGATTAAATATTGTGAATATCGAGGCTATGCATTTGCAGAATCTACATTAATAGATAATGCATTTTTTTAGAATAGCAAAGATTAATAGATATCACGCTATTACTAGATGAAGGAATAAAATATGTGAATAGACAAGAAAGAAATGCAAAAAATAAATAAATTGAAAATTTGAAGGAGTAAGCTTCTCACACCTCAATGATGATCAAATAGCATAAATTTTACTGTGATTCTACTCCATCTTTGAATATTAAAAAAAAGAATAAATTAATTGAATTGATATCCAATTTCATGAACTCTTGGCAAATGAATTAATGAAGAATTAAGACATGAACAAAAACATATTTGGAATTGAAAACATATCATACAAAGTTTTCAACTTGAAAACATAGATATGAAGCAAGCTACAATTACAGATTCCTAGCCTTACAAATTTAAACTAATTAGACAAAAATAACATATCATTAAAATTAATATTATTTGTGGGAAACTACAATCAAAGGATAGTTTGGAAATTAAAACTTACATACACCTTAATTAATACCTAATCAATATGAAGGATGGGAAATTATTAATTTAGCAAAAATTATTGATATAACCATCACTTATATACTTGTGATTAATGATTTTAGTACTTGTAATGATTTACTATGAACTTCAAGATTAAAATTGTGTGCATGAGGAGGATCTTCGGTCATATATTTACTTGTGGTAATAACTTCATTTTACACAATAACATTCACATACAAATATCGACTATATAATTTCAATGGAAAATGCAATATACGATAATAATTAAGGTATAAGAAGAATTTTAAAATAAAAAACAGCAAAATCAAAACAAACCCTTAGCAGTTATAATGATCTTGTCGACACTCAGAATAAAAATGTTAAATATTATTTAATTTTAATTGAGGACTATAAAAAATGATAAAATAATATTATTGTTGTATTTCAATGCTTTACAATAATTATTTAATAAGCATATGATAATATTTTAACAATTCTCATTTATTAGTAATAATGTTTGATAATACTCAAAATTCAATTAGAATAACAAAAACAAAGTATTTTGATGCATTCTGATGATATACAAATGTATTCCATATATATATTGATGAATTATATTTAATTTGATTTATTACAATTTTTTTTAAATGTAACAAATTTTTTAATATGAATAAATAGTTTAAATTAGAATTCAATTAAGTTCAATGATACTTGATATGTTTGTTAATATTCATGTCTCAGTTTTTTTAATGAATTTAACTAAGCTTGGATATTAATCAATATTTTTTAACATTATTCCACGTGTTCAATAAACTATATATATCACCCACAAAAAACAATATATATATTATTTTTATATATAAAAACTATATATATATATATTATAAACATCAATTAAATGAATATGTATGTATATTTACACATCAAAAACCAAAGGCTCAAAAACTAATTCTTGAGATAGATGTGAGCCTCGTTGGAGGTTGTAAGTTCAATCTCCACAAGCTACAAAAAAATTGTCAGAAAAAAAAAATCATGCCTCATATAGTTATATTATAAATATTTAGAGTTTTATATAGTTATACAAAAATATATAAATAATTATGCACATAGTTAAACATAATGATGTATGTTGTTATACAGTAATTATAAATATACTTATATGTGGTTATACATATAGTTATACTTATATTTATAAATATAATTATATATATTTAAATATTGTTTTGTATAATGTTATTTTAGTTATACATTTAGTCAAAGCCAATTATTTATAGTTATATGTTCTTATACATATATTATATATAGTTAAAAATAGAGTTATATATAGTTAAACATATAGTTATATATAGATATATTCTTACAAGTAGGTATAAGTAGTTTTACATAAATATATACAATGTGATAAACAAATTTTAAGATTTTATCATATGAATACATATATGTATATATAGATACAAATATAGTTATATTTAATTATATAGAGTGTTACATAGTTATACAAATGTTTATATATAGTTATACACAAATAGTTATAAATATGAATGTAGTTAAAGATATAATTATATATAATGTTTTTATAGTTATACATTTAGTAAAATACAATTATATATAGCTATATATTATTATACATATTGTATATTTGTTAGAAATATTGGTATATAAAATTATACATGTATTTATAAATTATTATAAAGTTAAAAAAATAGTTATGTATAGTTATAAATATGGTTATAAAATAGTTTACATAATTATAAATATAGATATAAATACTTTTTTATATAGGCATATGATTATATAATTATAAAAGTGTTTAGATATAATATTTGTGTTTACAATATTTTCTTAAATGTTACTTATATATAATTATATATATGTAACACTTTTATAAATTTTATATAGTATATATATCACATTATATAAACATTATAAATATTATATATTTAAATTAAAATTAAAATGTCATTTAAATGTTTACGAAAATGTATAAACATTTTATATGTTATATAATTGATAAATAAAAAATTATATAAATGGATAGGTTTATGTAAATGTTATATAAATATTTATAAACATTAATACGTATGTATAAATATTTATATATGACATTATATATTTAT
The DNA here is from genome assembly GCA_029783825.1 of Sapria himalayana. NCBI lineage: Eukaryota > Viridiplantae > Streptophyta > Magnoliopsida > Malpighiales > Rafflesiaceae > Sapria > Sapria himalayana. Next base: position 246,042 of record JAREIK010000895.1, on the reverse strand, counting down.
ATAAACATATCAGTTTTTATATATAATGTAATATATTTATATATATTAAAGTATGGACATTTATATATAATGTCATACGATTAAATAAATGCATAAAAGTTTTATATATAATGTTATTTGTTTTAATAATTTTAGAGACAACAAAAATAGAACCTATAAGCATTAAGTATATTTTTTATGAAAGTTGCAGAAGCAGAAAACATCAAGCATTATTTATTTTCATAAGTTACAGAAGGAGAAAACAATATGCAAATAATTAATATTTGAAATCAATAAAAATGTAAAATGTAAACAATAAAAGAAAAAAGTTTACAATGACCATTTATTGTTTAATATATGGTGTAGTGTCAAAATCTAATAAGTAATATGAAAATAGAAGAAAAAAGAAGGAAAATTGGGGAAAATAAAAAAAAATTATACTCGAATATTCTGTAAAAACTTCGCTAAAGTTCCAGCTTTTCTTTGTGTGAATATCTACAAATATTTTTGTGACTAAAAATTTTCATTCAAAGATTTTCACTACTAATTCATTACTAATTCATCGCAAAATTTTAATTTATTGTAAAATCAAATATCCCTTGTTATTTCCTAGTTTATCCCTCGCTAATTAGCTAGGGAATTTATCCCTAGCTAAATTTTACTAGTTAAATAGACATTTTTTGTAGTGTATGTATTTATCTATCTTTCTGTCTATATATCTATCTATATGTTTATCTATCTATCTGTCTATCTATCTATCTATATAATGATCTACCAACCTATCTTAATATCTATATATCTCTTTATTTATCTATTTATGTATTTATCTATCTAACTATCTAACTATCTATCAATTAATCAATTCATCTATCTATCATCCACTGACGAACTGAACTCATTTTGCTCTATTATATTTACAAAAAATTATGCTCAATCATAATTCTAAATGAAACATACAATGACTTCAAATAATACTATTAATTAAATAAAATCACTTACATATAAATATGCAACGGCAAAATATCGTGAATATCTAGGCAATGTGGTTGTAGAATCTACATGAAGAATTAGAGAATTTATTAGCATGCTAACGTTTAAAAGATATCACAATATTGCTAGATGAAGAGAGCATGTCTCTTCTAGTGCACCAATCAAAGCCACACAAAAAGGCAAGAATTAGGAGGACACAAGAACCAAGTGAAAGGACAAGAAAGGGAAACAAAAAAAATGAATTATAAGTTTGAAGGAGTAAGCTTCTAACTTCTCAATGAAGATCAAAGATCAAAATTTCAACTCTGATTCAACTCAATCTTTGAATATAAAAATAAATAGTAAAGACAAAATAAAAGGAATGAAGATCCAATTCCAAAAACTATTTTCAAATGAATTAATGAAGAATTTAGACATTAACAATAATAGGTTTGGACTAGAAAACATATCATACAAAGTATTAAACTAAAAAACATAGATGTGAAGTAGCTTGCAGTTTCAGATTCTTAGCATTACAAATATGAACTAATTAAAGATACCAATAATTAGAGATATTAGCATTAACATATTTTGTGGAAAACTACAATCAAAAGATAGATTGCTAAAAAAAACTGATTGAGATAAGAAGAATGAGAATTAAGCAAAACTAGTTGACTAAATAGCTCTTAGCAATTCTATCACATCCTACTTAAATTTTACTAACAAGATAGAGATTAGAAATGGATGAATATAATCTAATAAAACTAAAGCTTAATTTTAAAGAGAAACATGACTTAAACACCAAGATTTAAGACCAAAGATATGCATAAATAAATATTTAATTGAAGTAGCAGCCTAAGAACACACCATTTTATGAACTAAAGAACTACCAAAAAATAGTAGTGCAAAAGAACTTAATCCTATTTTTTTAGTAATTTACTTAAAGATTATTTACATACACATCAATTCAAACTTTAACAATATGAAGGATGACAACTTATTAATTTAACAAAAATTATAGATATGAGAATCACTTATATACTTTTGCCGATTAGATATTTGACTAAGAAATTAAATTTTTGTATTGAAAAGCCTATTTTCATTTTTATGATGGTTATTAGCTCACATAATATGTTATTTTCATTTTAATCTATTATGAGAAGAATGAACACATAAAAGTATTATTTTATCAAAAAAAAGATTAAAATAAAGCAACATTTTGGCAAGAGCAGCCTGAGAGGGCTATTTTTCACAATGCCCAAATAATACACAATAAAATCAACCAATTGGCCACATCTCTTTTTTTAAAAGATTCTAAAATAGGTTAATTTATTTTATCAAACAATAACATGGCTATAATAGCATAAAATTTATAAAATTATTTAATATACTAATATTATAATCTTACACCAAAACAAAATGTTGTAAATATATATATGACATGCATGTGTGTGTGTGTGTGTGTGTGTGTGTGTGTGTGTGTGTGTATCATATATCAAGAGTATCATCAATGGCACACAAAAATTTATTAACAAATACTAAATCTAAAATAGCTGAAAAAAAAATAAAAGGAAAACGTAGCCTATATTAAGAGTATCATATATCAAGAGTATCATATATTGCATTAATTATGATTTTTGATTTTTGTTTTTCATTAATTTTTTATTGCTAAATATTGAATTTAACAAAAAATATACTAATAGAATACCACTAAATCTAAAATATCACACCAATATTACAGATATTTTTTCATATGGAGATTAAAATCCAATAAACAATTTTTAGTAAAAAGTTTTACTTTGATATATAGATTCTTAGTAATAATCTCAGAATCAACATTAGATCATAATCAAAATTTTGAAAGTCATTATTAAATAATGTGTTTCATCTTGTTTGATTTTTTTTTCATTTAGTTGTACAATATTATTTTTGAAAATTTTTAATTTTTTGTATGTGTGACAAATAAATTGACAAGTTTTTTGTGTACATAAGTATATTAGTATACATGTTTCATTGTAAACAATAAATAATGTGCATGTACAGAAAACATAGACTGTACTAAATAAGCAACTTCACATGCACCCACATCTACTACTTTGGATATATATACTAAATGCACATTTTTTAAAAAATAGAAGGGTATACTCGATTACTAATCAAATTATCTATCATATTACTCATGTTAACATTGTATAATGATGGAATAATTACTTATTATATATGTATACACGAAATAAGTGACCATGCATGGGTAGTGTGATTTGAGAATGCATGGTATCTAATAAAATACTTTGAAAAAATTTTGTACAATGTTTGTTCCCATGCTTACAATAATGTATAGTCTCACTTGGGTTCCTAGACTTTACACCCTCCCCATTTCTCCATCAAGTGTGCTTTGATTCTACAAGCCAATATTAGATAGATATAATAAAGACTTAGTGTAGTCAATTTTTTTAATAGTACTATTAAATAATAATTAATATCAGGCCAATTAAATTAATTAAAGCATCTACAATCTTAACAAAATAGAATTAAAATGTAATTTATTGGGTACCTAATTAAAGACCAAAAAATATGATTTATTAAGAAAAGAAAACTAAAAATAACTCATCATCATCCACCAACAAAAATTATAGCCTCGACAACATATCAACATGAGCAATGACAACAAAATTTAAGGTTATAATGGTTAAGTTGTACCTTCTTCTTTGAAAAAAATATAAGAGTTTCACACTATAACCATAGAAACCTGATTAGTAAAAAATTTTCCACAGGTTCTTCATATTCATCTTCTCTACAGAAAAAAAATTATAAAATATAATATATAACTTGAATTTAAAAAATTATAGTACCATGCTATTCTTCTCCTCTTGTTATTATTTTCTTGAATTTCAGAGCTAGCACACTTTATGTTGATTTGAAATCCATTAAACCTTAAAAAAAGAATCATTAAAACATAAAAAGTTCACACTATTATGAACAATATTATGGATGTCCATAAATGCTCCATTAATCTCTTGACTATTAATATTCTTGTGACTATTATTATTCATAGATTAATGTGTATTAATTAGCATGGATTAATATGTATTCATTAATACATTTAATATGTATTCATTTATTAAACCCTATAAATAGGGAGCCTTTATATGAGTCACACTATACTTGAAGGAATAAAAAATCTTTCCCCTATTTCTCCTATATCTCTCGCTCTCTTATCCTTCAATTTAATAATACGTTATCAAAATGAAGCTCCATTGGATTTTCAAGAGATATATTGAAGAATATGGAAACTCATATGGTAGGATCCTCAATCGGTGATAATAATATATGTCTCGCAGATAGTGCATTAACACATACTATAATTAAATATAAATTTTTTTCCCTTTTTAATAATGCAAGGATTAGATGTGAATACAATATTGGATTGTGAAAAATTGATTGAGGGCTTTAGAAGAGCTAATATATTGTTACTCGGAGGAACAAAAATTCATATTGATGATGCATTATATTTTACAAAGTCTCAAAGAAATTTATTGAGTTTTAAAGATATTCGACGAAATGGATATTATATTTAGACTACAAGTAAAGATAACACTGAGTATTTATATATTACTAATTTTGTCTCAGGTAAAAAATATATTGAAATAATTACCCATTTTTTCTCTGGTTTGTACTACACAAACATAAGCACAAATGAGACACATGACATAGTAAACTAAAAGTTTACTGATGAAAATAATTTTATTGTTTGGCATGACTGATTGGGACATCCTATGTCTATAATGATATAGAGAATCAATAAAAATTCAAGTGGGTATTCACTGAAAAATCAAAAGATTTTTTATCCAATGAGTTTTCAAGTGCTGCTTATTCTCAAGGGAAGTTAATTATAAGGCCTTCGCCAACAAAAATAAGGACATAACCCCTTGCATTTTTGCAATGTATACAAGGTGATATATGTGGGCCTATTCATCCACCATGTGAACCATTTTGATATTTTGTGATTATAATTGATACATCAAAGAGATGATCACATGTCTGTTTGTTATCAACACATAACAGAGCATTTGCTAGATTTTTTGCTCAAATAATTTGGTTATGGGCTCATTTTCTAGATTATCTGATTAAGTCAATTCATCTTGATAATTCTGGAGAATTTACTTTCCAAGCTTTTAATGATTATTATATGTCTATTGGAATAACTGTTGAACATCCTTTAGCATATATTCATACACAAAATGGTATTGCAGAATCATTTATTAAATGCCTTCAATTGATTACGGGCCATTACTAATAAGGATAGAGCTCCCAACTTCTACTTGGGGCCATGCTATTTTGTATGCAGTAGTACGGATTCATATTAGACCAATAAATTATCACGAGTTCTCTCCTTTACAATTAGTTTTTGTTGAGAACCAAATATTTTCCATCTAAGGATTTTTGGGTGTGTGGTATATGTTCTGATTACTCCATCACAACCCACTAAGATGAGTCCCCAAAGAAGAGTGGGAATACATATTGGATATGAATCTCAATCGATAATCAAATATTTAGAGCCAACAACTTGAAATTTTATTATGGCTCATTTTTTTGTTTGTCATTTTGATGAATCAGATTTTCCAACTTTAAAGAAAATAAATAAATAGTTAGAAAAGGCTATTAGTTAGAATCAATTGTTATTGTCTCATCTTGACCCTCGCACAAAGGAATGTGAACTAGGAGTTCAAAATATTATTCATTTGCAAATTTTAGCAAATTAATTTCTAGATGTATTTACTAATCATAAGAGAGTATCTATATCTTACATGCCAACTACTAATGCTCCAATTAGAATTGAAGTCCCGGTAGGACAATCTATTGCTAATGAACCTAATGCATCGGTGAAATGTGGTCAACCAGTTGGTTCCTAAAATAAAAATCCTCAGAAAAGAAAAGGATCAAAGAATCAAGTTGAGGAATTGATAGCTCTAAAAAAGTCCCAAGTTGATTCTAGAAAAAATTCAGGTACCTGAAACTTGTGACAATCAAGAGATCTCGATAAACTATGTCACAACTGGCCAAAGGTGGAATCAGAATATAATTGCTGTCGATGAAATATTTGCTTATAATATGGCACTCAACATTGTTAATGACAATAAGAACCTTGAGCCAAATTCCATCAAGGAATATAGACAGAGAGATGATTGACTAAAATGGAAAGATGTAATTGAAGTAGAATTGAATTCTCTTTCAAAACAGCAAAATTTTGATTCTATTGTACATACACATGATGGTGTCAAACATGTAGGATACAAATGAGTATTTGTATGAAAATGAGACGCAACAAATAAAATTGTCAAATATAAGGCACGATTAGTTGGACAAAAATTCTCTCAACGATCTGGCATTGATTATGAAAAGAAGTATTCCCCTATAGTGGATGTAATTATGGCTTATTTATATGGACCACTTAACAGTGACATTTATATGAAAATCCTAGAAGGATTAAAATTGCTTGCAACACATAATTCAAGTGCTCGAGGACTTTACTAGATAAAATTATGCAAATCTCTATATGGGTTAAAGCAATCTAGATGCATGTGATATAATTGTCTTAGTGAATATTTATTATGAAAATGATATAAGAATGATCCACTTTGCCCATGTGTATTTATTAAAAGATCTGGATCTGAGTTTGTTATAAGTGCAGTTTATGTTGATGACTTGAATATTATTGGGACTACGAATTAGCTTTCCGAAGCAATATTCAACTTAAAGAAAGAATTTGAGATGAAAAATCTCAAAAAAAACAAAATTTTGCCTTGGTTTGCAGATTGAACACTTATAGAAAAGAATTTTTGTTCAACAATCAGCTTATATATTAAAGGTGTTAAAACAAGTCTTTAATGATAATGCCCATCCATTGAGCACTCCAATGGTTGTAAGGTCATTAGATGTGAATAAAGATATTTTCTGACCTCTGATGGATGATGAAGAGCTTCTTGGTCCTAAAGTACCATATCTTAGTGTTAATGGAGCACTAATGTATATTGCAAGTCACAAATGACCTGATATATCATTTTCTGTAAATTTATTAGCAAGATATAGTTCTTGTCCAACAAGAAGATATTGGAATAGAGTTAAACATATAGTAATGTATCTTCGTGGTATGATGGATATGGGCCTATATTATCTCAATGTACCTAAAGAATAATCAATTTGTTATGTAGAAGTGGGATATATGTCTGATCCTCATAATGATTGATCACAGATAGGCTATTTGTTCACATGTGGTGATACAGCCATTTCATGATATTTATGAAATAATTAATTACCCGCTAGATCTAATCATGTAGAGATCTTAGCAATTCATGAAGCGAGTAGGGAATATTTTTGGTTAAGATCTGTAATACATCATATTCGAGGGCTATGTAGTTTGTCTTTTAGCAAGGAGGTCCCTATGACCTTGTATGAAGATAATGTTGCATGCATTGTTCAATTAAAAAATGGGTACATTAAAGGGGATAGAACAAAACATATATCACCAAAATTTTTATTCACTCATGATCTACAAAAGAAATGTGATATTGATGTTCAATCAATTTGTTCTACTAATAATCTAGTAGATTTATTTACCAAGGCTCTACCTACTATAACATTTGAAAGGCTAGTTCATAGCACTGGAATGTGTAGGCTCAGAGATTTAAAGTGATGTTGCGAAGAGGAGTAAATTTTTTATACTGTAATCTTTTTTCCTTTACCATGGTTTTGTCCCACTAGGATTTTCTGTAAAGCTTTTTAATGAGACAGTATCATGGACATTCAATGGGGAGTATTATGAATAATATTATGGATGTCTATAAACTCTCCATCAATTTCGTGACTATTGATATTCTTGTCACTCTTATTATTCATACATTAATGTGTATTAAATGGCATGGATTAATATGTATTCATTGGTATATTTAACATGTATTCATGCATTAATCCTATAAATAGGGAGCCTTTGTATGAGTCTTGAAGTAATAAAAAATCTTTCCCTTGTTTCTCCTATATCTCTCGCTCTCTTGTCCTTCTATTTCACAATTTCAAAGCTAGCACACTTTCTGTTGATTTGAAATTCATTAAACCTTAAAAAAATAATCATTAAAAAAAGTTCACTCTACCAATTTATCATTAACACATTTGACCTCAACAAAAAAACACCATTTAGCTCACTACTGATTTTAAATTTGCAAAACCCATTATTAATTTCTCATTAAATTATAATGAAAATAAACAAAAAAACACAGAGAGAGAGAGAGAGAGACATTCTTTGTTTAATATGGTTATTCAAAATGATGATGCGATGGTAGTGTGCTCTAAGACTTGATGGTTTTTTAGAAGTGAACTAACCTAATTATGTAGAGATGACCAGATGGGGGAGAGACGGGTCAGAGATGGAAAATATTAGAAAATGAAATTATTTTATATTTAACCATTAATTATATTATTTCATAAATAGATAAATTTATGCTTAATAATTTATGAAATATTTATTGTTATTTTTTATAATACTATTTATATAAATTAATCAAATATATTTCAGAAATAAAAAAATTAATTTATGGTTATAACATTGGAGAAAATAAATAATATTACTAATAACCATGAAAACTATTAATTAGTAATTAAATTTTCATATTAATTCATTTATTAAAAATACATATTATTTCATATAACCATTGATAAATTGTATAAATGTATAACCATACAAAATTTATAACATCTCAATTAAATAAAAAAAATAACCAAGTAAATAATGAATAAGTAACATATCAATAATATTCAAACAACTAATAAAATATTTGAACATAAAAATTAAAGAAATATATAATCTTAACAGTATCCAAAAAAATAAAATTAAAAATTAATTACTTAAAAATATAATTCATAAAAATAAGACTACATATAAATCCAAAAATTAAAAAAAAAAGAAAAAAGCATCCAAATTTAACTTGTATATTACTATAATAAATAATTTTAGATAATTTTTTAGTAGCTATTTTAATATTTTAAAAAAACAAGTAGAAAATATTAAGCAAAAAATAATTTTATATACTATGATTATTAACTTCTGGAATAATAATTATACATCTAAGTAAAAAGATGAGTTACGATAACTATAGTACATAATAAATGAGAAGTATCAACAACAATTTTTTAAAAAGGATTTGTTTACTTCTTTAAAGTAAGCATCATGATCGAAGAGCTCTATGAAGACTCCCAAATGACAATGATAATTGTCTTGTCTCCCTCAATACCTAATAATACTTTGCCTCATTTATAGATAAAACTACTAATATCCCTCTATGATGTATCATTTCTCAATATGATATATAAATTATAGAGATAATCTTTTGTGTATGCATACAAGCATCATATTGCACATCACTATTCTTTCAATTGCACATTTATATTAAAGTATAAACTTTTATATATAATGGCTAATGATTATATAAATATATAAGTGTTTAGATATAATGTTGTGTTTAAAATATTTTTATAAATGTTACACATACACACACACACACACATATATATGTAAACACTTTTATAAATATTATAAAGTATATATATCACATTTATATAAAAATTATACATATTATATTTATATATAAAAATTTATATGCTATATAAATGATTATAAATATTTATAAATATTTTATATGTTATATAAATGTTATATAAACAATTATTTAAATGGATAGTATTATGTAAATATTGTACAAATATTTATAAACATTTATACATATGTATAAATATTTATATATAACATTATAGGTTTATATAAATATATCAATTTATATATATAATGTTATATGTTTAAATATATTAAAGTATAACCATATATATATTTATTGTCATACAATTATATAAATGTATAAATGTTTTATATAATGTTATGTGTTTATAAGATTTATATAAATATTATATTGCTACAAATCGAGCATACTATTTTCCAAAACAATATACCTCACATGCTATAGTGTTTTTGAAAATAGATTTTTTGTTTTTATTTTTTTTTTCAAATCATGAAATATACAGAAAGAATAAAAGTATTTTTTGTGTTTTCCAGAAAGTAAAAATCTTTTATTTTGATATATATTTTAATATGATTAGGTATTTTTTTAATATTATTCTAATGCACAATTAAATAATTTTCCCTACGTCTAATAACATCTAACAACAATAACAAATTATTTTGAAACAATATTAAACTAGCAAAAAAAAGAATTTAGTAATCAGCATCACCATGAGTAGCTCATATTTTATATTTTAATTGAGGATGATTTTTTTTACATGAAAAAAATTAATTTTTTCTTTATTTTTATCAAAATTAATGAGGTTGTGATAAAAAAAATATGAACAATATTAAATTTAATGAATTTAATTTTATCAAGATTATACAATAAACACAAACATAACACTCATGTGTTTTAATTCTAATTTATTTGTTAAGCATGGACTTGAAATTTTTTATAATTTGGACTATTAATTAGCTGTAAATTTTATTTTCTTATAATTTGGACTGTTAATTGTAATTTATTATATTTTGAAACTATAAAATAATTTAGAATCTACTATATTTTTTGTAAAATTTTCAAATAGAAAATTAAATGAATTGTATAGCATGAGAAACAAGCTTTAGTATAGCATCATTATGCATATCACTATTCTCTTAGTTGCACATATATTTATTTGAATGTTTGAAAAATTAGCAAAACTCAACAATTCTTTCACTAATTATGAATATTCTAGATTATATGAGTATTCTAATTTGAGTTGGATATAAGTTTTAGCAAAAGATTAATAATTTTTATAATTTTTTAAAATAAAATCTTTAAATATTATCTCTTGATAAAATAAAAATTTATTATATTTTAACAAAAAACAATGTCAACTTGACAATTCAAGTAGCACAACCTGAGTCGTTATTCACTTGCAAACTAGGCAACTATTATCTAGGTTGAGTATTTTCGGCCTACTAAATCAATGTGAGCAACCAAACTCTCTAAGATATTAGTTTTGCCGAACTTAATTGCTAATTAAACTAATAAATATTTTGGCATAACCCAAAATATCATCTCTAACACAACCATAATAAAAAGTCAAAACTTCAATCACTTGTAAACTCTTTTGAATCATAAACTATAAAATATATGATTTGCTTTGAATTAAATTGTTCAAAATAAATAAAATATATTGTGTTAAACAATAATTTAAACTATAAGATTTAAGAGAATACTAACGTTTCATCCTATGCATTATTTGTGATTAGCTAGTATTCATATAAATTTTATTTAATCCTAATATCAATTCTTTCTCAAGTAAGCTTGGTATTTATGTTGTATGTATGCCAACTTGAATGGAAGTTGAGATTATCATTAAATTGTTTTTCATGGTTTATGGTGTTGTACATAAAGGTTCACCAACCAATTTCCAATTTTTAAATATCTATAACCTATTGTATGCATATTTTTTTCAGAATATTTACATTCAAACATGCTACAGAATTAACAATGCTTGTAAAATTTACCAATGCCATAAAAGTTGCTGCTATTAGCTCAGCACCAACACCCTTAAATTCTTGTATTACAAAAGTAATATCATCAAATCAAACTTAAGTTTAAAAATGAAAGGAAGACAAAAAGTTGACACTTAATCATACTAACATTGGTCAAAAAAAAAGTTGCCCATGGGGCAAATGCAGAAAAAATTAGGTCCAGTGAATAAACTAACAGTCTCGACATGTATAGGAAAATTGAACAAATTTAGTATCAGGGTATTAAATAATCAACATGTAATTAAAACATAAGAAAAATAAAATTAATAAAAGATGCTCTAGAGAGATTACTAGCAGATATCTGATTGATATACAATAAGAAATTTGTTGAGCAATAGATTCCAAGGACTCATTTCCATTTTTTCTCGATTGTTAAAGTCAATCCTAGGTACATAGTTCCTCCTATCACTTGCTAAAATGGATACCTAATATTAATAAATGTTAAGAATAGTGAGCTTAAACTTTTCAAAAAAATACATGGAAAAAAATTATCTTGTGTGAGATTGATCAAAATTATCAAGTTAGATCATCAAACCAATTTCAAAAATCATATATTCCATTCTTCGTCAAAAACTGAAAGCATGGACCAAATAATGCAACAAATGCTAACACAACATGAGGTCTTCAAATTGAAAGAACACTAATCAGGTCATGATTCATGATACTTCATGTTTCACAAAATACAGAAAATATTGCCTCCTTGATGCTATTTTGGTTGGTCACCAATTAGGGTATCGTTCATAATTAACTTGTTTAAAGTTTAAAATATTAATATTTATTTATTTGTTATTTTAAGATTACATATTTTATTTTAAATTTAATATTATTTTTTATTTTCTTTTTAATTTACTATAATAATTTACTAAATGTTTTTATTCTTATTAATTTTAGTAGAGGCAAAAGTAAAACTTCAATTAAAATCAACATAGGGTCAGTTTGATAGTTATTTTCAAAAGTATTAATAGGGCTAAAAATAATCTTAATTGCATTGAGAACAAAAAAAATATCATTAGTAAATTTTTAAAAACTTTTTTTAAATAGTAAAAAAACACCTAAAGTATTCTTTTAATAAACACTAGGAAATATTTTTAGTATAACTCGTTAAAGTTGTTGGATGTAATTAAAAAATCAATTTATTTATCCTTAAAAATCAATTTATTTTATTTTAAATTTAATAAAAAATATAATTTTTTTATAATTCAAATAGTTCTAAACTTTTAGTAATAATTTTTTAAAAAAATTTCTATAATCATTAAATTTTTTTAAAAGTTTCATTAATATAAATATTTACTTGTTTATTTATTAATTTAGAATTTTTGTAAATATTTGTTTTAGATACATATAAATAATAATTTTAGGTTTTTATATATACAAATGTTTATGTATGTTCATTTATTATTTCAAATATTTTAAAAAATGTTTATAATTATAGAATAAATTATTTAATTTATTTATTAATACAAATATTTAAACATCTTTATAAATTAATTCAAAAAATATTTTGTATATTTTCTTAAAATTGTATTATCATACAAATAGTTATTTTAGTCTTTATTAATATAAATATTTATTCGTATTTATATATATTTGAAATAATTTATTTATAATATCTTATTTTTATAATTATATGAGGAGAAGATGTCTTTCAAGGATCCCTCATCCGTAGACCATGACAAAACTTTAATACATAATTTCATCATATATTAAAACAAATAATATAAAAAACAAAAAAAATAATTCAGTAGAGATTAATGATAGAAATAATTTCGAGTTAAATAACTAGGGAAAATCCCTAGCTAAATATATATTTTTTGTGAAAATAATAATTTAAGGACTAATCGCTTGTTATTAATATATAATTATACAAATATTAATCCAGATAATGATTTAGCGAGAGATTTTTTGTCAAGCTAATTAGTTAGAGAAAATCCATCTCTAAAGTGATTGCTAAATTTGCCGCTAATCATTATGCAAAAATTTATGAAAATATGAGCTGGGGACATTTTTCCATCAAAAATTTTGGTCTCTAATCTATCACAAATTTGTTATTCAATATAAAATCAATATCTCATGCTATTCCTAGATAATCCCTCGCAAATTAGCTAGGGATTATTTTCCGAGCTAAATTGTTGTAGCTAAAAAGATAATTTCTTATAGTGTAGAAAAAATTGATTTATAGATAGATATATATATATAGATAGATAGATAGATAGATAGACATATAGACAAATATATAGATAAACAAAAAGATAGAAAAATAGATAGATAGATAGATAGATAGATATATAGATAGAGAGACACATATAAAGCTAGAAAGATATATAGATAGATAAATATGCATATAGATACATAGACAGATAGTCAGATATATAAATATATAGATAAAAAGAAAGATAGATAGACAAATAGATTGATAGACAAATAGATAGATAGAGAAATAGATAGATAGACAGATAGACAAATAGATAGACAGATAGAAAGATAGATAGATAGATAGATAGGTCGATATATAGGAAAATAGAGAAATAGATAGATAGATAAACATCTAGATAGATAGAAATAATGAAAGTAAAAAGCTAGATAGATAGATAGATAGATAGATAGATAGACAAATAGATAGTTAGATAGATAGATTAATTGATTAATTGATTGACAAATATACTGATATATAGATAGATAGATACATACATACATACATAGATAGTTAGATTAAAAGATAGATTGATAAATAGAAAGATGGACAAATTGATAGCTAGAAAGATATATAAATAGCTAGAAAGATAGATAGATAGATAGATAGATAGATAAATAGAATGATAGATAGATTGATAGATTAATTAATAGATAGTTTATTTGATTGATTGATTAATTGATTGATAGATAGATAAATTGATAGATAGATAGATAGGCAAATTTATAGATAGACAAATTGATAGATAGCCATATAGACTAATAGACAAATAGACTGATAGATATATAGATAGATTGATTGGTAGATAAATAGACAGATAAAGAGAGATAGATTGATTGGTAGATAAATAGATAGATAAAGAGAGATAGATAGGTAGATTGATAGATTGTTAGATAGAAAGAATGACATATAGATAGATATGCATATATGTAGATAGACAAATAGACAAATATATAGATAAAAACATAGTCTAATAGTCAACTAGAAAATAGATAGATATACTAATAGATAGATAGATAGACAAATTGATAGATAGATAGATAGATCAATTCAAAGATAGAGGTGTCAAACGGGCCGGCCCAGCACGGCACGGCCCATTTTTCACGTGCCCCGCCGTGCTACCGTGCCTTGCACTGTACCGTGCCGTGCCCGGCACGGCACGGTTTTTTAAAGTCGGGCACGGCACGGCCCGTGGGCACGGCGAGGCCGTGCCGTGCCGTGCCCGGCCCGCTCGGGCACGGTTGGCTTGGCCAGGCGGCACGGGCGCACGGCAGGGGCATGGTAGGCGAGGCGGGGCGGGAGCCGCATGGCGGGAGCCGCATGGCTGGACCTGGTCTCCTGGACCGGCTCAACCGGGGTCCGGGTCCCGAGAGCCAAGCACGGGCACGGCCCGTGCTTGGCACTTTGCAGATTATAAAAATTTTTTTTTTTAATTTTTTTATTAAGTTTCTGTTTATCTTTATTTACTTTAGAGTTTATGTAATAAATAAAAAATAAAATTTTTTGTAAAAAATATTACATTTAAAATTAAATGTAACAAACAAAAATTAGAAAATTTATTTTTTTTTCAATTAAGTTTAGCATATTTTAATATTATAATGTATTAATTAAATATTAAAATTTAAAGTTAATAAATTTTAAAATAAAATTTAAATCTTAAAATAATAAATAAATACATTAAGTTAGTAAAAATTTTAATTAAAAAAAATTTAAACTACACAAATAAAAATTACCATTCATGCTTTTGAAACCAATACTCCGAAAAAAAAAGTATAAGTTTCAACACAACGTATAATACAAAGTACAAACAAAGCGTATAAATAAAAAAAATAAAAAAATATCGAAAAAAAAGAGCAGATGAGCATCAATCGTCAAGCGGCATATCATGAGAATCATCAGCCACAACATCAAGATCAGTATCATATGGGTCATCATCATCGGCAATCAGCTCCTCCGCCATCGTAGTGGATGTGGATGCGACTGCAGTGTCTGTCACAGTCCCAGCTTCAGCACGATCACTGATGCTAAATCTCGATTCCTCCCAATCCTTCAAACATGCCAAGGCCTCAACCATATCTGGACGTAATCTCGATCTCCTATCCGAAATCACGTTCACTGCAACAGAAAAAGCAGACTCCGATGCTACGCTCGACACCGGAGGAGTCAGTAGATCCCGTGCCATCCTAGATAGCACGGGATAGGCGGACTCATATGATTTCCACCACTGTAATAAATCAAGATTCTTATTGTCAGAAGGTGATAGGATTGAGCAGTAATCGGTATCTAAGTACCGAGACAGCTCGCTCCTATGTGAAGGTCCACCCCTACGTTTCCCCCTCGCTAGGTTAATGGAATAAGCGTCATCTCCGAACAAGGTATCAGAGTCCGTACTCACAGTCTCAACACCACCACCACCATACCTAGTATCGTAGTATGTGAACAGGTCTGTCAACTTCTCGTAAATGAACCCTTGAGGTGGCTCTTCCAGGTTCATGCACGATGAAATGAAAGTCAGGGTGTTTTCAACCCCTTCCACCTTAGCCCTAGGGTCCATGCATGCTGCAAGGCAATAAAGAGATGGAATGGTGGACCAGTACTTCAGGTACTTGGTCTCCATCTCTGCAACCATATGGCTGAGCGTCGGGTCCGCTCGATACATCCTAAACATGCTACTAATGTTGCATATGCAATGGAGTGCAATGCAAGTGGTGGGCGTATAAACCGACGAACACATGTTCGTCGTGTCATAAAATATCTTCCGGAATTTCATAAATGAAATTCCTGAATCCCAGTCAGTGTCGTCAACATTAAGTTCGCCACTCTTACTATTGACGTAGTCGGATATCACGTGTTCGTATCCAACACATGATTCCAACATCAGGTACGTGTAATTCCAACGATGTCTCACATCAGATTGGAATTTCTTCTTCTTAAGATTCGCAGACAAACAGAGATTACCAAACTCTTGTAGTCTGCGAGGAGTGCGAATAAACTTGAGTGCATTGCGTATATTTTCCAACGCGGAGGAACACACCTTCATACCCGCTTGAACTATCAGGTTAATAACATGACACATGCATCTGACATGAAATATCTCTCCTAAAGGTGCGTCTCTAATATTCATAACAAACATATTGATCGCTACTCCATTATTCGCAGCATTATCGAAAGTGACACTAAAAATTTTATTTTGAATTTTATATTCCCTAAATATTTTCATCATACACTCAAAAATGGCCGGGCCATCATGAGGATGAAGAATCTCAGTGAATCCTAATATTTTTTTATTTATTGTCCAGTTTGAATCGACATAATGACTCGTGATACATGCATAAGAAGAATCATCGTGACATGTCCATATATCGGACGTCACGGACACCACTCCACTAAATGCCAAAATTCCTTAATTATTTTTTGTTTTTCTAACTTATATATCTTTAGTATGTCACTCCTAGATGTGGACCTGGGAATCCTACGATAGGATGGCTGAAAATAAGTCTGCATGATGCGCACTACCCTCGGATCTTCCGAAAATCTGATCGGAAGACCCATCAATGTGATGAGCCTGGCCATGCCGTCCCTACCCAACTCGCTGGAGTATACGAAGGGAGTAAACTTTGAGACTGAACTCGATCCAGTCTCAAAAATGTAGTGCCAAGTTGGGTTTGCCTAGGATCTAACGGTCCATGTTTTTTGGAGCATATTTCAGCATGCCTCTTTAGGTGCCCAGTCCCACATGTACTCTTGCATGTTAAAAGTCTCATACAATATTTGCACTGTGCCATTTCATGTTCCTCACCCCTAACATCTAATTGTGTTATGATTTTAAAATGTGTCCAAACTACAGAAGTCCTCCTAGTTTTTGTTTTTTAGAACTTTGGGCTGAGATGACAGGAGAAACCAAAGTTTCAGGAGCCACAGACGTTTGTGTAACACTAACATTTTCATTTTCCAAATTTAAATATGTGTTAGGTGAATTTGTCATTTTTTATTTTTCGTACGTTTTTCTAGAGAGAGAAGCTTTAGAGAGAGAAAATAAAAAAAAAGTAAATTATATTACCCGGTAAAAGCAATGAGGTCACTCACGTGCAAGATGCACCGCAGGAAGCTTTGATGTTCAAAACTCAAGTTGAGTTTCACGAAAATCCAAGCCGAAATCAAAATCACGAGGGCCGAGAGAGAGAAGCACGGTTTATGTGAGAGAGAGAAAATATTGAGAGGATTTATGTTTTTGAAAAACATAAATTTTATAGGGAGGGTGGTAGATTTTATAGGCTAAATAAAGTTTTTTTTTTAAAAAAAAATTATTTTTTTATTATTTTTTTGAATTTTTTTAATATATTTAAGGGGCAGAATCACGAGGACCGTTGGATTCTGCCCCCTAGCCGTTGGAGTCCAATCCAAGGGCTGAAAATCGCTCAAAGTTTGAAATTTTTTTTTTTCCGTTGGAAAATTCGAATTTCTCGGTTCTGAGTCAGTGGAGTCGGTTTTCAACAGAAAAGACCGCGGGTCGGGTCTGTTTGGACCCGACCCGCGGTCTTTTTACCGGGGGCGCCCGGATGGGTCGAGTCACGACTCAGTGAGTCGTGACCGTGAGTCGTGACCGTGAGTCGCGACTCAGTGAGTCGTGACAGTGAGTCGCGACTCACGACTCACGCCACGGCACGCGTGGCACGCCGCCAGTGCCACGCGTGCCTGCGGGACCGGCACGGGATGGACCCGTGCCGGCGTGCCGTGCCGGGCCAGGCACAGCACGGCTCGTGCCATGCACGGCACGGAACGTGCCTTGCTTCGCCCGGGCACGGCACGGGCCCGGGCACGGTTTTTGAACGTGCCGGGCCTGCCCAGGCACGGCCGAACCATGTTGTGCCTCGTGCAGGGCCGGGCCGGCCCGGCCCGTTTGACACCTCTATTCAAAGATATAAAGACAAATTGATTGCTATATAAATAAATATATAGATAGTTAAATAACAGACAAATAGATAGATACTTAGATAGATAGAAAGATAGATAGATTGGTAGATAGACAAATAGATAGATAGATAAAAGATAGGTAGACAAATATATGAATAAAATGATAGATAGATATACATATAGATAGATAGAAGGAATGATAGAAAGAAAAGATAGATATATAGATATATAGACAAATAGATAGATAGACAAATAGATATATATACAAATAGATATATAGACAAATAAATAGATAGATTGATGAATAGGTAGTTTAATAAAAAGATAGATAGAGAGACAGATAGATAGAAAGATAGAATATAGATAAACAAATAGATAAATAGATAGATAGACCATTAGATAAAGAGAGAGAGAGAGAGAGAGAAAAATAGACAAACACATAGATAGATAGATAGATAAAATAGAAAGAAAGAAACATAGAAAGATAGATAGACAGATAGAGAGAAAGAAAGATGGATAGATCAAATAGATATATAGGCAAATAGATAGATAAATAGATAAAGAGAAAGATAGATAGATAGATAGATAGATAGATACAAAGAAAGTAAGATAGATAGATAGATAATTAGGCACATAAATAATTAAAAAGATAGATATTTATAAAGATAGATAAATAAACAAATACATAGATAGACATATAGATAGATAGAAATTAAAATAAATAGATATATAAAAAGATAATTAGATAAATAGATAGAAAGAAAAATAGAGTGACAGAAAGATAGATAGATAGACAAACATATATATATTATGTTAGATATATAGAAAAATTGATAGACTTATAGATAAATAGATAGTTAGATATATAAATAGATTTTTAGATCCAAAAATAGAAAGATATAAAGATAGATAGATATATAGATAGATAATTAGATAGATATATAGATAGATAGATCTATAGATATATAAATACATAAATATATATAAAGATAGATAGATATATGGATCAATAGGTTGATTGATTGACAGAGAGATAACTATAAAGATAGATAGATAAATAGATAGATAGACCATTAGATACAGAGATATATATATATATATATATCTATATATATCTATATATATATATATCTATATATATCTATATATATATATATATAGAGATAAAAATAGACAAACACATAGATAGATAGATAGATAGATAAATCTATAGAAAGAAAGAAACATAGAAAGATAGATAGACAGATAGAGAGAAAGAAAGATGGATAGATCATTAGATATATAGACAGATAGATAGATAGATAGATAGATAAATAAGAGAAAGATAAATAGATAGATAGATAAATAGATAGATAGATAAAAAGAAAGTAAGATAGATAGATAGATAGATAATTAGGCACATACATAATTAAAAAGATAGATATTTATAAAGATAGATAAATAAACAAATACATAGATAGACATATAGATAGATAGAAATTAAAATAGATAGATATATAAAAAGATAATTAGATAAATAGATAGAAAGAAAAATAGATAGACAGAAAGATAGATAGATAGACAGACAGATAGATAGACAAACAGATATATATATATATATATATATATATTATGTTATATAGATAGAAAAATTGACAGACTTATAGATAAATAGATAGTTAGATATATAGATAGATAGATAGATAGATCCAAAAATAGATAGATATAAAGATAGATAGATAGATATATAGATAGACAGATAGATAGGTATATAAATATATAAATAGATATAAAGATAGGTAAATAAATGGATCGATAGGTTGATTGATTGATAGAGAGATAACTATAAAGATAGATAGATAGATAAGTAAATAGATAGATAAATATACAGAGAGATTGACAAACATATATATATATATATATAGATAGATAGATAGATAGATAGATAGATAGATAGATAGACATGTATATAAATAGATTGATTGATTGATTGACAAATATATAGATAGATAAATAAATAGATAGTTATATAGATTAATTGCTTGATAGACAGATAAATAGATATAAAGAGAGAATAAAAGGCAGAATGATAGATAGACATATTGATAGATAAATAGATTGATAGATAGAAAAGTAGACATATGGATAGATAGATAGATAGATAGATAGATAGATAAACTGATATATAGATAGATAGGCAGACAGATAGTTAGTTAGAAAGATAGAAAGATAGATAGATTGATAGATATAAAGATAAATAGATAGATAGGTTGGTAGGTAGAGAGATAGATAAATAGACAGACATATATATAGATATATAGATATAATGATAGACAAATAAATAAATTTACAGATAAATATATATACAGATAGACAAATAGAATGATAGACAGATATATATATATATATATATATATATATAGACAGATAGATAGATATACAAATTGATTGATAGATAAATAGTCTAATAGACTGTTAGACTTATAGATAGATAGATATATAGATAGATAGACATGTATACA
>JAREIK010000895.1:146262-221779 GCA_029783825.1 Sapria himalayana | reverse complement strand
TTGTGTGTGTCTATCTATATGTATATCTATCTATCTATATATCTATATATTTTGTCTATCTATTAGACTATCATTTTGTCTATCTATGTGTCTATTTATTAGTCTATCTATTTATCGAACTATCTATATATTTGACTAATAATCTATAGAAATTTCTATCTATCTATCTATTTGTCTATATATCAATCTATTAATAAGTCTATCTATCTATATACTAATCTGTTTATCAATCTAACTATCTAATAGTCTATCAATCTATATATAGATACTTCAATCAATCTATTTATTAATCTATTTTTAAATCTATCAATCAATATATCATTATATCTATCTATCTCTCTCTCTCTCTCTCTATCTATCTATCTATCTAAGTATCTGTCTATCAATATAACTATCTAACTCTCTATCTATCTATATAATATCTATCTGTCTACAATTTTATCAAATAACTATTGATATATCTATCTATCTGTCTATCAATCTTTTGGTCTATAAATCTATCTATCAAAATGTTTATCTATCTATCAATCAATCTATCAATCAATCTATTAATAAATCTATCTATTTATCTGTCTATCTATCTATTTATCTATCTTTCATTCATTCTTTCTATGTGTGTATATATTTGCCTATCAATCTACATATCTATCTTTCTAGCAATCATTCTAGCTATCTTTCAATCAATAAAACTATTTTCTATCTATTTTTCTATTAATCTATCTATCTATTTATCAATCTATCTATTTGTCTATCTATCTATTTATCTTTCTAACTATCTATCTATCTATCTCTCTATCAATCTATCTATCTATCTATCTATTTATCTATCTATATATCTATCTATCTATCTATCTGTCTGTCTATCTATTTATTTCTCTATATGTCTATATTTTTATCTATCTATTTATCTATTTATCTATCAGACTATCTCTCTATCTATCTAACTATCTATTTGTCTTTCTTTCTATCAGTCTATCTATTTTTCTATTTATCTATCTATTTATTTATCTATCAGTCTATTTTTCTATCTTTATGCCAGTCTATCTAGTTGTCTAACTATTTGTCAATCTAATTATCTATCTAACTAACTAACTAACTATCTATTTATCTATCCTTCTTTCTTTCTTTCTGTCTTTCTATCAATCTACCTATCTATCTTTAAATCTATCTGTCTATCTATATGTTTATCTATGTATGTATTTATCTTTCTATCTATCTGTATATCTATCTATGTATCTATATTTCTATCTATCTTTCAATCTAAATGTATATCTATCTATCTATCTATTAATTTACCATTCTATTTTTCTATCTATCAATTTATCTATCTATCTATCTTTCTTTCTATCTATTTATCTATCTATCTATCTACCTATCTATCTTTCTTTCTTTCTTTCTTTATCTCTAAATTGTTATTTATCTATCTATCTTTTGATCTATCTATCTGTATATTTATTTGTATATCAATTTGTCTCTCTATCTATCTTCTATCTATATATATATATCTATTTTTCTTTCTATCTATATATCTTACTATCTATATTTTTATATATCTGTCTATCTTTTGGTCTATCTATCTGGAAAATAATATATCGATCTATTTTTCTATCTATCATTCTCTCTTTTTGTCTATCTATCATTTATCTATATATATATATAAATCTAAAATTGACCTATCTATCAATCTGTCAATCAATCAATCAATCAATCTATTTATTAATCAATTTATCAATGTATCTATCAATTTTTCTATAAATTTCGCTATCAATCTATCTATCTATTTATCTTTCTCTCTATCAATCTATATAATATTCTATCTATTTATCTATCAAATTGTTTATCTGTATATCTATCTATATATCAAGTTATCTATATATCTATGTATCTATCTATCTATAAATTTATATATCTATCTAACTATTTATATATCTATTTGTTTATCTATCTGTCTATCTGCCTATCTATCTACCTGTCTATCTATCTATCTATATATTTATATATTTATCTAATTGAGTATCTATTTATCAATCTAAATGTATATCTATTTGTCTAGCTATAATTCTATCTCTCTATCTATCTATATATCTATCTATATACCTAACTTTTTTTCTATATATCTATCAATCTATTTATTGGTATATCTTTATACTTATATATCTGTCTATCTATCCGTCAAGCTATCTCTCTATAATTCTATCCATTAATATATATTTCTATCTGTCTATATATATATGTCCATCAATCTATCTTTCTATTTATATATCTATCAACCTATCTACCAATCTTCTATCTATATGTCTGTCTATCTATCTATCTATCTATATATATTTCTTTCTATATTTCTATCTATCTATCTATCTATATAACTTTCTTTCTATATATGTCTATCTATCTATCTATCTATCTTATTATCTATCTATTTTTATTTCTATCTATTTATCTATCTATCTATTTATCTAACTATCTATCTATCACTCTTTATATCTGTCTATCTATATGACTATCTATATATCTATTTTTCTATCTATTTATTTGTTTATCTATCTTTATATCTATTTGTCTATCTATTTTTCTAATAAATGTTGATATATTGTCTATCTATCAATTTATCTATATATCTATCTGTCTATCAATCTGTCTATCAATCTGTCTCTCAATCTATCTCTCAATCTGTCTATCTATCAATTTTATGAATAATTTTATCTTTCTATCTATCAATCTTTCTTTCAATATGTATATCAATTAGTCAATTAATCTATTTTTATATCTATCAATCTATCAATCAATCTGTCTTTATATTTATCTATCTATCTATTCGTCTTTATTTCTGTCTGTGTATATGCATGTCTATCTATCTATCTGCATGTCTATATATCTATCTATTTATCTGTCTGTCTATGTGTATGTCTGTCTGTCTATCTGTCTTTCTTTTTTTATATATATTAGGCTATCTTTTTGTCTATATATATATATATATTTGTATTTATCTGTCTATCTATCTATCTATCTATCTTTATATCTAGCTATCTTTCAATATGCCTATCTATCTTTCTTGCAAATTTTCTATATTTTTGACTATCTATCTATGTATCTATATATTTGTCTATCTATTTGACTATCTATTTTTCTATCTATTTGTATATCAATCTATCTAAATAAATATGTCTATCTATCAATATTTCAATCTATCTATCTACTTGTCTACTTGTTTATCAATTTATAGACAAATTGATAGACTTACCTGTCTACTTGTTTATCAATATTGATAAATAAATATGTTTATCAATATTTCTATCTATTTATAGACCTATTGATGATAGATAGTTAGATATTTATTTGTCTACTTGTCTATCTGACTATCTGTCTATTTATCTAACTATCTATATGTCTATCAATCTATCTGTGTATTTGTCTAAATGTCTATCTTTATGTCAATGTGTCTATATTGGTCAATCTATCAATCTATATATCTATCTATCTTTCTATATATCTATCAATCAATCTATCTATCTATCTATATATCTGTCTATCTATCTATTTATTTTTCTTTCTTTCTTTCGGTATATCTAACTTTCTAACTATCTATCTGTCTATCTATCTATGTACCTATCTATTTTTCTATATATCCATCAATCAATCAATCCATCTATTTATTTCCTCTATTTTTCTATCTATTTGTATATTTGTCAATATGTCTATTTATCAGTCTATCTATCTGTCAATCAATCAACCTATCTATCTATTTTTTTGTCTATCATCATATCTATCTATCTGTATACATGTCTATCCATTTATATATCTATCTATCTATAAGTCTACCAGTCTATTAGACTATTTATCTATCAATCAATTTATATATCTATCTATCTATCTATTTATATATTTATATATATATATATATATATATATATATATATATATATATATATATATATATCTGTCTGTCATTCATTCTATTTGTCTATCTGTCTATATATTTATCTATAAATCTATTTATTTGTCAATCATTCTATCTATATATCTATATATATGTCTGTCTATTTATATATCTTTCTACCTACCAACCTATGTATCTATTTATCTTTATATATGTGAATCTATCTATCTTTCTATCTTTCTAACTATCTATCTGTCTGCCTATCGATCTATCTATTAGTTTATCTATCTATCTATCTATCCATATGTCTACTTTTTTATCTATCAATCTATTTATCTATCAATACGTCAATCTATCATTCTGCCTTTTATTCTCTCTTTATATCTATTTATCTGTCTATCAAGCAATTTATCTATATAACTATCTATTTATTTATCTATCTATATATTTGTCAATCTATCTATCTATCAATCAATCAATATATCTATCTATTTATATACATGTCTATCTATCTTTCTATATATATATATATGTTTGTCAATCTCTCTGTATATCTATCTAGCTATTTACTTATCTATCTATCTATCTTTATAGTTATCTCTTTGTCAATCAATCAACCTATCGATCCATTTATCTATCTATCTTTATATCTATTTATATATTTATATATCTATCTGTCTGTCTATCTATATATCTATCTAATTATCTACCTATATATCTATCTATATTTATATCTTTCTATTTTTGGATCTATCTATCTATCTATATATCTAACTATCTATTTATCTATAAGTCTATTGATTTTTCTATCTATCTAACATTATATATATATATATATATATATATATATATATATATATATATATATCTGTTTGTCTATCTTTCTGTCTATCTATCTATCTATCTATCTTTCTGTCTATCTATTTTTCTTTCTATCTATTTATCTAATTATCTTTTTATATATCTATCTATTTTAATTTCCATCTATCTATATGTCTATCTATGTATTTGTTTATTTATCTATCTTTATAAATATCTATCTTTTTAATCATTTATGTGCCTAATTATCTATCTATCTATCTTACTTTCATTGTATCTATCTATCTATTTATCTTTCTCTTTATCTATCTATCTATTTGTCTATATATCTATATGATCTATCCATCTTTCTTTCTCTCTATATGTCTATCTATCTTTATATGTTACTTTCTTTCTATTTTATCTATCTATCTATGTGTTTGTAAATTTCTCTCTCTCTCTCTCTCTATCTAATGGTCTATATATCTATTTATCTATTTGTTTATCTATATTCTATATTTCTACCTGTCTTTCTCTCTATCTATTTGTCTATATATCTAATATCTATCTTTTCTTTCTATCATTCATTCTATCTATCTATATATATACCGATCTATCATTTTATTCATATATTTGTCTATCTATCTTTTATCTATCTATCTATCTATCTATCTACCAATCTATATATCTTTCTATCTATCAATGTATCTATCTATTTGTCTGTTTATTTAACTATCTATATATTTATCTATATAGCTATCAATTTGTCTTTATATCTTTGAATTGATCTATCTATCAATTTGTCTATCTATCAATCTATCTATTAGTATATCTATCTATTTGTCTATTTTTCTATTAGACTATGTTTCTATCTATATATTTGTCTATTTGTCTATCTACATATATGTATATCTATCTATATTTCATTCTTTCTATCTAACAATCTATCAATCTACCTATCTATCTCTCTTTATCTGTCTATTTATCTACCAATCAATCTATCTATCTATATATCTATCAGTCTATATGTCTATCTATCAATTTGTCTATGTATAAATTTGTCTATCTATCTATTTATCAATTTATCTATCTATCAATCAATTAATTAATCAATCAAAGAAACTATCTATTAATTAATCTATCAATCTATCTATCATTCTATTTATCTATCTATCTGTGTAGCTATTTATATATCTTTCTAGCTATCAATTTGTTCATCTTTCTATCTATCAATCTATCTATTAATCTAACTATCTATGTATATATGTATGTATCTATCTATCTATATATCAGTAAATTTTTCAATCAATCAATCATTTAATCTATCTATCTAACTATATATTTGTCTATCTATCTATCTTTTTACTTTCATTCTTTCTATCTATCTAGATGTCTATCTATCTATCTATCTATCTATCTATTTCTCTATTTTCCTATCTATCGACCTGTCTATCTATCTTTCTTTCTATCTGTCTATCTATTTGTCTATCTGTCTATCTATCTATTTGTCTATCTATCTATTTGTCTATTTGTCTATCTATCTATCTATCTATCTCTCTCTCTATCTATCTATTTGTCTATCTATCTTTCTTTTTATCTATATATTTATATATCTGACTATCTGTCTATATGCCTATTTATCTATCTATATATCTTTCTAGCTATATATGTGTCTCTCTGTCTATCTATCTATCTATCTATTTGTTTATCTATATATTAGTTTATCTGTCTATCTATCTATCTTTCTATCTATATATATATATATATATATATATCTATCTATCTATAAATCAATTTTATCTACACTATAAGAAATTATCTTTTTAGCTACAACAATTTAGCTCGGAAAATAATCCCTAGCTAATTTGCGAGGGATTATCTAGGGAATAGTAAGAGATATTGATTTTATATTGAATAAAAAATATGTGATAGATTAGAGACCAAAAATTTCGATGGAAAAATGTCCCCAGCTCATATTTTCATAAATTTTTGCACAATGATTAGCGGCAAATTTAACAATGACTTTATAGATGAATTTTCCCTAACTAATTAGCTCGACAAAAAATCTCTCGCTCAATCATTATCTGGATTAATATTTTTATAATTATATATTAATAACAAGCGATTAGTCCTTAAATTTTTATTTTCACAAAAAATATATATTTAGCTAGGGATTTTCCCTAGTTATTTAGTTCGAAATTATTTCTATCATTAATCTCTACTGAATTATTTTTTTTTTGTTTTTTATATTATTTGTTTTAATATATGATGAAATTATGTATTAAAGTTTTGTCATGGTCTATCGATGAGGGATCCTTGAAAGACATCTTCTCCTCATATAATTATAAAAATAAGATATTATAAATAAATTATTTCAAATATATATAAATACGAATAAATATTTATATTAATAAAGCCTAAAATAACTATTTTTATGATAATACAATTTTAAAAAAATATACAAAATATTTTTTGAATTAATTTATAAAGATGTTTAAATATTTGTATTAATAAATAAATTATATAATTAATTCTATAATTATAAACATTTTTTAAAATATTTGAAATAATAAATGAACATACATAAACATTTGTGTTAATAAAAACCTAAAATTATTATTTATATGTTTTTAAAACAAATATTTACAAAAATTCTAAATTAACAAATAAACAAGTAAATATTTATATTAATAAAACTTTTAAAAAAATTTAATGATTATAGAAATTTTTTTAAAAAATTATTACTAAAAGTTTAGAACTATTTGAATTATAAAAAAATTATATTTTTCATTAAATTTAAAGTAAAATAAATTGATTTTTAAGGATAAATAAATTGATGTTTTAATTACATACAACAACTTTAAGGAGTTAAACTAAAAATATTTCCTAGTGTTTATTAAAAGAATACTTCAGGTGTTTTTTTACTATTTAAAAAAAAGTTTTTAAAAATTCACTAATGATATTTTTTTGTTCTCAATGCAATTAAATTTATTTTTAGCCCTATTAATACTTTTGAAAATCACTATCAAACTGACCCTATGTTGATTTTAATTGATGTTTTACTTTTGCCTCTACTAAAATTTATAAGAATTAAAACATTGAGTAAATTATTATAGTAAATTAAAAAGAAAATAAAAAATAATATTAAATTTAAAATAAAATATGTAATCTTAAAATAACAAATAAATAAATAAATATTAATATTTTAAAGTTTAAACAAGTTAAATATGAACGATAACCTAATTGGTGGCCAACCAAAATAGCATCAAAGAGGCAATATTTTCTGTATTTTGTGAAACATGAAGTATCATGAATCATGACCTGGATAGTGTTCTTTCAATTTGAAGACCTCATGTTGTGTTAGCATTTGTTGCATTATTTGGTCCATGCTTTCAGTTTTTGATGAAGAACGTAATATTTAATTTTTGAAATTAGTTTGATGATCTAACTTGATAATTTTGATCAATCTCACACAATATAATTTTTTTTCCATGTACTTGTTTGAAAAGTTTGAGCTCACTATTATTAACATTTATTAATATTAGGTATCCACTTTAGCAGGTGATAGGAGGAACTGTGTACCTAGCATTGACTTTAACAATCGAGAAAAAATGAAAATGAGTCCTTGGAATCTACTGCTCAACAAATTTCTTATTGTATATCAATTAGATATCTGCTAGTAATCTCTCTAGAGCATCTTTTATTAATTTTATTTTTTTTATGTTATAATTACATGTTGATTACTTAATACCCTGATACTGAATTAGTTCAATTTTCCTATACCTGTCGAGACTGTTAGTTTATTCACTGGACCAAATTTTTTCTGCAATTTGCCCCATGGGCAACTTTTTTTTGACCAAGGTTAGTATGATTAAGTGTCAACTTCTTGTCTTCCTTTCATTTTTAAACTGAAGTTTGATTTGATGATATTACTTTTGTAATACAAGAATTAAAGGGTGTTGGTGCTGAGCCAATAGCAACAAATTTTATGGCATTGGTAAATCTTACAAGCATTGTTAATTCTGCAGCATGTTTGGATGTAAATATTCTGAAAAAATATGCATACAATAGGTTATAGATATTTACAAATTGGAAATTGGTTGGTGAACCTTTATGTACAACACCATACCCATGAAAAACAATTTAACGATAATCTCAACTTCCATTCAAGTTGGCATACATACAACATAAATACCAAGCTTACTTGAGAAAGAATTGATATTAGGATTAAATAAATTTTTTATGAATGCTAGCTGATCACAAATAATGCATAGGATGAAACGTTAGTATTCTCTTAAATCTTATTGTTTAAATTATTGTTTAACACAATATATTTTATTTATTCATGAACATTTTAATTCAAAGCAAATCATATATTTTATAGTTTATGATTCAAAAGAGTTTACAAGTGATCGAAGTTTTGAATTTTTATTATGTTTGTGTTAGAGATGATATTTTGGGTTATGCCAAAATATTTATTAGTTTAATTGGCAATTAAGTTCGGCAAAACTAATATCTCAGAGAGTTTGGTTGCTCACATTGATTTAGTAGGCCGAAAATACTCAACCTAGATAATTGTTGCCTAGTTTGCAAGTGAATAACGACTCAGGTTGTGCTACTTGAATTGTCAAGTTGACATTGTTTTTTGTTAAAATATAATAAATTTTTATTTAATCAAGAGATAATATTTAAAGATTTTATTTTAAAAATTATAAAAATTATTCATCTTTTGCTAAGACTTAAATCCAACTCAAATTAGCATACTCATATAATCTAGAATATTCATAATTAGTGAAAGAATTGTTGAGTTTTGCTAATATATCAAACATTCAAATAAATATATGTGCAACTAAGAGAATAGTGATATGCATAATGATGTTATACTAAAGCTTGTTTCTCATGCTATACAATTCATTTAATTTTCTATTAGAAAACTTTACAAAAAATATAGTAGATTCTAAATTATTTTATAGTTTCAAAATATAATAAATTACAATTAACAGTCCAAATTATAAGAAAATAAAATTTACAGCCAATTAATAGTCCAAATTATAAAAAAATTCAAGTCCATGCTTAACAAATAAATTAGAATTAAAACACATGAGTGTTATGTTTGTGTTTATTGTATAATCTTGATAAAATTAAATTCATTAAATTTAATATTGTTCATGTTTTTTTATCACAACCTCATTAATTTTGATACAAATAAAAAAAAATTAATTTTTTTCATGTAAAAAAATCATCCTCAATTAAAATATAAAATATGAGCTACTCATGGTGATGCTGATTACTAAATTCTTTATTTTTTGCTAGTTTAATATTGTTTCAAAATAATTTGTTATTGTTGTTAGATGTTATTAGACGTAGGGAAAATTATTTAATGGTGCATTAGAATAATATTAAAAAAAATACCTAATCATATTAAAAAATACATCAAAATAAAAGATTTTTACTTTGTGGAAAACTCAAAAAATACTTTTATTCTTTCTGTATATTTCATGATTTGAAAAAAAAAATAAAAACAAAAAATCTATTTTCAAAAACACTATAGCATGTGAGGTATATTGTTTTGGAAAATAGTATGCTCGATTTGTAGCAATATAATATTTATATAAATCTTATAAACACATAACATTATAAAAAACATTTATACATTTATATAATTGTATGACAATAAAAATATATATGGTTATACTTTAATATATTTAAACATATAACATTATATATATACATTGATATATTTATATAAACCTATAATGTTATATATAAATATTCATACATATGTATAAATGTTTATAAATATTTGTACAATATCTACATAATACTATCCATTTAAATAATTGTTTATATAACATTTATATAACATATAAAATATTTATACATATATATAATCATTTATATAGCATATAAATTTTTATATATAAATATAATATGTATAATTTTTATATAAATGTGATATATATACTTTATAATATTTATAAAAGTGTTTACATATATATGTGTGTGTGTATGTGTGTGTAACATTTATAAAAATATTTTAAACACAACATTATATCTAAACACTTATATATTTATATAATCATTAGCCATTATATATAAAAGTTTATACTTTAATATAAATGTGCAATTGAAAGAATAGTGATGTGCAATATGATGCTTGTATGCATACACAAAAGATTATCTCTATAATTTATATATCATATTGAGAAATGATACATCATAGAGGGATATTAGTAGTTTTAACTATAAATGAGGTAGAGTATTATTAGGTATTGAGGGAGACAAGACAATTATCATTCTCATTTGGGAGTCTTCATAGAGCTCCTCTATCATGATGCTTACTTTAAAGATGTAAACAAATCTTTTTTTAAAAATTGTTGTTGATACTTCTCATTTATTATGTACTATAGTTATCGTAACTCATCTTTTTACTTAGATGTATAATTATTATTTCAGAAGTTAATAATCATAGTATAGAAAATTATTTTTTGCTTAATATTTTCTACTTGTTTTTTTTTAAATATTAAAATAGCTACTAAAAAATTATCTAAAATCATTTTTTATAGTAATATACAAGTTAAATTTGGAAGCTTTTATCTTTTTTTTTTTAATTTTTGGATTTATATGTAGTCTTATTTTTATGAATTATATTTTTAAGTAATTAATTTTTAATTTTATTTTTTTGGATAATGTTAAGATTATATATTTCTTTAATTTTTATGTTCAAATATTTTATTAGTTGTTTGAATATTATTGATATGTTACTTATTCATTATTTACTTGGTTATTTTTTTTATTTAATTGAGATGTTATAAATTTTTTAGACATTTATACAATTTATCAATGGTTATATGAAATAATATGTATTTTTAATAAATGAATTAATATGAAAATTTAATTACTAATTAATAGTTTTCATGGTTATTAGTAATATTATTTATTTTTTCCAATGTTATAACCATAAATTAATTTTTTTATTACTGAAATTTATTTGATTAATTTATAAATAGTATTATAAAAAATAACAATAAATATTTAATAAATTAGTAAGCATAAATTTATCTATTTATGAAATAATATAATTAATGGTTAAATATAAAATAATTTCATTTTCTAATATTTTCCATCTCTGCCCCGTCTCTCCCCCATCTGGTCATCTCTACATAATTAGGTTAGTTCACTTCTAAATAACCATCGAGTCTTAGAGCACACTACCATCGCACCATCATTTTGAATAACCATATTAGACAAAGAATGTCTCTCTCTCTCTCTGTGTTTTTTTTTGTTTATTTTCATTATAATTTAATGAGAAATTAATAATGGGTTTTGCAAATTTAAAATCAGCAGTGAGCTAAATGGTGCTTTTTTGTTGAGGTCAAATGTGTTAATGATAAATTGGTAGAGTGAACTTTTTTTAATGATTATTTTTTAAAGGTTTAATGAATTTCAAATCAACAGAAAGTGTGCTAGCTATGAAATTGTGAAATAGAAGGATAAGAGAGTGAGAGATATAGGAGAAACAAGGGAGAGATTTCTTATTACTTCAAGACTCATACAAAGGCTCCCTATTTATAGGATTTAATACATGAATACATATTAAATATACCAATGAATACATATTAATCCACACCATTTAATACACATTAATGTATAAATAATAAGAGTCACAAGAATATCATTAGTCACGAAATTGATGGAGAGTTTATAGACATCCATAATATTATTCATAATATTCCCCCTTGAATGTCCATGATACTATCTCATTAAAAACTTTTACAGAAAATCCTAGTGAGACAAAACCATGGTAAAGGAAAAAAGAGTACAGTATAAAAAATTTACTCCTCCTCTTCGAAACATCACTTTAAATCTCCGAGCCTACACATTCCAGTGCTATGAACTAGCCTTTCAAATGTTATAGTAGGTAGAGCCTTGGTAAATAAATCTACTAGATTATTAGTAGAACAAATTGATTGAACATCAATATCACATTTCTTTTGTAGATCATGAGTGAAAAAAAATTTTGGTGATATATGTTTTGTTCTATCCCCTTTAATGTACCCATTTTTTAATTGAACAATGCATGCAACATTATCTTCATACAAGGTCATAGGGACCTCCTTGCTGAAAGACAAACTACATAGCCCTCGAATATGATGTATTACAGATCTTAACCAAAATATTCCCTACTCGCTTAATGAATTGCTAAGATCTCTACATGATTAGATCTGGCGGGTAATTAATTATTTCATAGAATGTCATGAAATGGCTGTATCACCACATGTGAACAAATAGCTTATTTGTGATCAATCATTATGAGGATCAGACATATATCCCACATCTACATAACCAATTAATATTGCTTTGGGTACATTGAGATAATATAGGCCCATATCCATCATACCATGAAGATACATCACTATATATTTAACTCTATTCCAATATCTTCTTGTTGGACAATAACTATATCTTGCTAACAAATTTATAGAAAATGATATATTAGGTCGTGTGTGACTTGCAAGATACATTAGTGCTCCATTAATACTAAGATATGGTACTTTAGGACCAAGAAGCTCTTCATCATCCATCCGAGGTCGAAAAGTATCTTTATTCACATCTAATGACCATACAACCATTGGAGTGCTCAATGGATGGGCATTATCATTAAAGACTTGTTTTAACACCTTTAATATATAACCTGATTGATGAAGAAAAATTCTTTTCTATAAGTGTTCAATCTGCAAACCAAGGCAAAATTTTGTTTTTTTGAGATTTTTCATCTCAAATTCTTTCTTTAAGTTGCCTATTGCTTCGGAAAGCTAATTCGTAGTCCCAATAATATTCAAGTCTTCAACATAAACTGCACTTATAAAAAACTTAGATTCAGATCTTTTAATAAATACACATGGGCAAAGTGGATCATTCTTATACCCTTTTCATAATAAATATTCACTAAGACAATTATATCACATGCATCTAGATTGCTTCAACCCATATAAAGATCTGCATAATTTTATCTAGTAAAGTCTTCGAGCACTTGAATTATGTGTTGCAAGCAATTTTAATCCTTCTATGATTTTCATATAAATGTCACTATTAAGTGGTCCATATAAATAAGCCATAATTACATCCACTATAGGGGAATACTTCTCTTCATAATCAATGCCAGATCTTTGAGAAAATTGTTGTCCAACTAATCGTGCCTTATATTTGAAAATTTTATTTGTCGCGTCTCATTTTCATACAAATACTCATTTGTATCCTACATGTTTGATACCATCATGTGTATGTACAATAGAATCAAAATTTTGCTATTTTGAAAGAGAATTCAATTCTACTTCAATAACATCTTTCCATTTTGGTCAATCATCTCTCTATCTATATTCCTTGATAGAATTTGGCTCAAGGTTCTTATTGTCATTAATAATATTGAGTGCCATATTATAAGCAAATATTTCATCGACAACAATTATATTCTGATTCCACCTTTGGCCTGTTGTGACATAGTTTATCGAGATCTCTTGATTTTCACAAGTTTCAGGTACCTGAATTTTTTCTAGAATTACAACTGGGGACTTTTCTAGAGCTATCAATTTCTCAACTTGATTCTTTGATCCTTTTCTTTTTCGAGGATTTTTATCTTAGGAACCAACTGGTTGACCACATTTCACTGATGCTTTAGGTTCATTAGCAATAGATTGTCCTACCGCGACTTCATTTATATTTGGAGCATTAGTAGTTGGCATGTAAGATATAGATACTCTCTTAGGATTAGTAAATACATCTGGCAATTAATTTTCTAATATTTGCAAATGAATAATATTTTGAACTTCTAGTTCACATTCCTTTGTGCGAGGGTCAAGATGTGACAACAACAATTGATTCTAACTAATAGCCTTTTCTAACTGTTTATTTTTGTTCTTTAAAGTTGGAAAATCTGATTCATCAAAATGACAAACAAAAAAATGAGCCATAAATAAATTTCAAGTTGTTGGCTCTAAATATTTGATTATCGATTGAGATTCATATCCAATATGTATTCCACCTTTCTTTGGGGAGTCATCTTAGTGGGTTGTAATGGAGTAATCAGAACATATACCACACACCCAAAAACCCTTAGATGGAAAATATTTGGTTCTCAACAAAAACTAATTGTAAAGGAGAGAACTCATGATACTTTATTGGTCTAATATGAATCAGTACTATTGCATACAAAATAGCATGGCCCCAAGTAGAAGTTGGGAGCTCCATCCTTATTAGTAATGGCCTGTAATCAATTGAAGGCATTTAATAAATGTTTTTGCAAGACTATTTTGTGTATGAACATATGTTAAAGAATGTTCAAAAGTTATTCCAATAGACATATAATAATCATTAAAAGCTTGGAAAGTAAATTAACCAGAATTATCAAGATGAATTGACTTAATCAGATAATCTAGAAAATCAGCCCATAACCAAATTATTTGAGCAAAAAATCTAGCAAATGCTCTGTTATGTGTTGATAACAAATAGACATCTAACCATCTCATTGATGTATCAATCAGAATCATAAAATATCGAAATGGTTCACATGGTGGGTGAATAGGACTACATATATCACCTTGTATACATTACAAAAATGCAAGGGGTTTTGTCTTTATTTTTGTTGGTGAAGGCCTTTTAATTAACTCCCCTTGAGAATAAGCAGCACTTAAAAACTCATTGGATAAAAATCTTTTGATTTTTCAGTGAATGCCCACTTGAATTTTTATTGATTCTCTATATCATTATAGACATAGGATGTCCCAATCAGTCATGCCAAACAATAAAATTATTTTCATCAGTAAACTTTTGGTTTACTATGGCATGTGTCTCATTTGTGCTTATGTTTGTGTAGTACAAACCAGAGAAAAAATTGGTAATTATTTCAATATATTTTTTTTACCTGAGACAAAATTAATAATATATAAATATTTAGTGTTATCTTTATTCGTAGTCTAAATATGATATCCATTTCGTCGAATATCTTTAAAACTCAATAAATTTCTTTGAGACATTGTAAAATATAATGCATCATCAATATGTATTTCTGTTCCTCTGAGTAACAAAATATTAGCTCTTCTAAAGCCCTCAATCAATTTTTCACTATCCAATATTGTATTCACATCTAATCCTTGCATTATTAAAAAGGAAAAAAAATATCTTTATTTAAAGTATGTGTTAATGCACTATCTGCGAGACAAATATTATTATCACCGATTGAGGATCCCACCAGATGAGTTTCTATATTCTTCAATAAGAGAGTGAGAGATATCGGAGAAATAGGGGAGAGATTTCTTATTCCTTCAAGTATATTGTGACTCATACAAAGGCTCCCTATTTATAGGGTTTAATAAATGAATACATATTAAATGTATTAATGAATAAATATTAATCCATGCTAATTAATACACATTAATCTATGAATAATAATAGTCACAAGAATATTAATAGTCAAAAGATTAATGGAGCATTTATGGACATCCATAATATTGTTCATAATATTGTGAACTTATTTTATTTTAATGATTCTTTTTTTAAGGTTTAATGGATTTCAAATCAACAGAAAGTGTGCTAGCTCTGAAATTCTAAGAAGAATAGTAAAAGAGGATGAAGAAAATAATTACAAGAGGAGAAGAATAGCATGGTACTATAATTTTTTAAATTCAAGTTATATATTATATTTTAATTTATGGGTTTTTATATTTTAGAATTTTTTTTCTGTAGAGAAGATGAATATGAAGAACCTGTGGAAAATTTTTTACTAATCTGGTTTCTATGGTTATAGTGTGAAACTCTTATATTTTTTTCAAACTTAACCATTATAACCTTAAATTTTGTTGTCATTGCTCATGTTGATATGTTGTCGAGGCTATAATTTTTGTTGGTGGATGATGATGAGTTATTTTTAGTTTTTTTTCTTAATAAATCATATTTTTTGGTCTTTAATTAGGTACCCAATAAAGTACATTTTAATTCTATTTTGTTAAGATTGTAGATGCTTTAATTAATTTAATTGGCCTGATATTAATTATTGTTTAATAGTACTATTAAAAAAATTGACTACACTAAGTCTTTATTATATCTATCTAATATTGGCTTGTAGAATCAAAGCACACTTGATGGAGAAATGGGGAGGGTGTAGAAGACTAGGAACCCAAGTGAGACTATACATTATTGCAAGCAGGGGAACAAACATTGTACAGAATTTTTTCAAAGTATTTTATTAGATACCATCCATTCTCAAAGAACACTAGCCATGCATGGTCACTTATTTCGTGTATACATTTATAATAAGTAATTATTCCATCATTATACAATGTTAACATGAGTAATATGATAGATAATTTGATTAGTAATCGAGTATACCCTTCTATTTTTTTAAAAATGTGCATTTAGTATATATATCCAAAGTAGTAGATAAGGGGTGCATGTAAAGGTGCTTATTTAGTACAGTCTATGTTTTCTGTACATGCACATTATTTATTGTTTACAATGGAACATGTATACTAATATACTTCTGTACACAAAAAACTTGTCAATTTATTTGTCACACATACAAAAAATTAAAAATTATCAAAAATAATATTGTATAACTATATGAAAAAAAAATCAAACAAGATGAAACACATTATTTAATAATGACTTTCAAAATTTTGACTATGATCTAATGTTGATTCTGAGATTATTACTAAGAATCGATATATCAAAGTAAAGTTTTTTAATAAAAATTGTTTATTGGATTTAAATCTCCATATTAAAAAATATATGTAATATTGGTGTGATATTTTAGATTTAATGTTATTCTATTAGTATATTTTTTGTTAAATTCAATATTTAGCAATAAAAAATTAATGAAAAACAAAAATCAAAAAACATCATTAATGCAAAATATGATACTATTGATATATGATACTCTTGATATATGATACTCTTAATATAGGATACGTTTTCCTTTTATTTTTTTTTAGCTATTTTAGATTTAGCGTTTGTTAATAAATTTTTGTGTGCAATTGATTATACTCTTGATATATGACACACACACACACACATGCATGTCATATATATATTTACAACATTTTGTTTTGGTGTAAGATTATAATATTAGTATATTGAATAATTTTATAAATTTTATGCTATTATAGCCATGTTATTGTTTGATAAAATAAATTAACCTATTTTAGAATCTTTTAAAAAAAGAGATGTGGCCAATTGGTTGATTTTCTCGTGTATTATTTGGGCATTGTGAAAAATAGCCCTCTCAAGCTGCTCTTGCCAAAATGTTTCTTTATTTTAATCTTTTCTTTGATAAAATAATACTTTTATGTGTTCATTATTCTCATAATAGATTAAAATGAAAATAACATATTATGTGAGCTAATAACCATCATAAAAATGAAAATAGGCTTTTCAATATAAAAATTTAATTTCTTAGTCAAATATCTAATCAGCAAAAGTATACAAGTGATGCTCATATCTATAATTTTTGTTAAATTAATAAGTTGTTATCCTTCATATTGTTAAAGTTTGAATTAATGTGTATGTAAATAATCTTTAAGTAAATTACTATAAAATTAGGATTAAGTTCTCTTGCACTACTATTTTTTGGCAGTTCTTTAGTTCATAAAATGGTGTGTTCTTAGGTTGCTACTTCAATTAACTATTTATTTATGCATATCTTTGGTCTTAAATCTTTTGTGTTTAAGTCATGTGTCTCTTTAAAATTAAGCTTTAGTTTTACTAGATTATATTCATCCATTTCTAATCTCTATCTTGTTAGTAAACTTTAAGTAGGATGTGATAGAATTGCTAAGAGCTATTTAGTCAACTAGTTTTGCTTAATTCTCATTCTTCTTATCTCAATCAGTTTTCTTTAGCAATCTGTCTTTTGATTGTAGTTTTCCACAAAATATGTTAATGTTAATATCTCTAATTATTGGTATCTTTAATTAATTCATATTTGTAATGCTAAGAATCTGAAATTGCAAGCTACTTCACATCTATGTTTTCTAGTTTAATACTTTGTATGATATGTTTTCTAGTGCAAACCTATTATTTTTCATGTCTAAATTCTTCATTAATTCATTTGAAAAAAGTTTTTGGAATTGGATCTTCATTCCTTTTATTTTTTCTTTACTATTTATTTTTATATTCAAAGATTGAGTTGAATCACAGTTGAAATTTTGATCTTTGATCCTCATTGAGAAGTTAGAAGCTTACTCCTTCAAACTTATAATTCCTTTTTTTATTTGTTTCCCTTTCTTGTCCTTTCACTTGGTTCTTGTGTTCTCCTAATTATTTCCTTTTTGTGTGGTTTTGATTGGTGAACTAGAAGAGATATGCTCTCTTCATCTAGAAATATTGTGATATCTTTTAAACTTTAGCATGCTAATAAATTCTCTATTTCTTCATGTAGATTCTACAAACACCTAGATATTCACAATATTTTGCCGTTGCATATTTGTATGTAAGTGATTTTATTTAATTAATAGTATTATTTGAAGTCATTGTATGTTTCATTTAGAATTATTTTTGAGCATAATTCTTTGTAAATATAATAGAGCAAAATGAGTTCAGATCATCAGTGGATGATAGATAGATGGATTGATTAATTGATAGATTATTAGATAGATAAATACATAAATAGATAAATAAAGAGATATATAGATATTTAGATACGTTGATATATCATTATATAGATAGATAGATAGATAGACAGATAGATAGATAGACAAACAAATAGATAGGTAGATATATAGACAGAAAGATAGATAAATACATACACTACAAAAAATGTCTATTTAGCTAGTAAAATTTAGCTAGGGATAAATTCCCTAGCTAATTATCGAGGGATAAACTAGGAAATAACAAGGGATATTTGATTTTACAATAAATTAAAATTTTGCGATGAATTAGTGATGACTTAGCAGTGAAAATATTTGAATCAAAATTTTGTCACTAAAATATTTGTAGATATTCACGCAAAGAAAAGCTGGAACTTTAGCGACGTTTTTACAGAATATTAGAGTATAATTTTTTTTATATTTCCCCAATTTTCCTTCTTTTTTCTTCTATTTTCATATTACTTATTAGATTTTGACACTACACCATATATTAAACAATAAATGGTCATTGTAAACTTTATTCTTTTATTGTTTACATTTTACAGTTTTTATTGATTTCAAATATTAATTATTTGCATATTGTTTTCTCCTTCTGTAACTTATGAAAATAAATAATGCTTGATGTTTTCTGCTTCTGCAACTTTCATAAAAAATATACTTAATGCTTATAGGTTCTATTTTTGTTGTCTCTAAAATTATTAAAACAAATAACATTATATATAAAACTTTTATGCATTTATTTAATCGTATGACATTATATATAAATGTCCATACTTTAATATATATAAATATATTACATTATATATAAAAACTGATATGTTTATATAAACTATATAATGTTATATATAAATATTTATACATACGTATTAATGTTTATAAATATTTATATAACATTTACATAAACCTATCCATTTATATAATTTTTTATTTATCAATTATATAACATATAAAATGTTTATACATTTTCGTAAACATTTAAATGACATTTTAATTTTAATTTAAATATATAATATTTATAATGTTTATATAATGTGATATATATACTATATAAAATTTATAAAAGTGTTACATATATATAATTATATATAAGTAACATTTAAGAAAATATTGTAAACACAAATATTATATCTAAACACTTTTATAATTATATAATCATATGCCTATATAAAAAAGTATTTATATCTATATTTATAATTATGTAAACTATTTTTATAACCATATTTATAACTATACATAACTATTTTTTTAACTTTATAATAATTTATAAATACATGTATAATTTTATATACCAATATTTCTAACAAATATACAATATGTATAATAATATATAGCTATATATAATTGTATTTTACTAAATGTATAACTATAAAAACATTATATATAATTATATCTTTAACTACATTCATATTTATAACTATTTGTGTATAACTATATATAAACATTTGTATAACTATGTAACACTCTATATAATTAAATATAACTATATTTGTATCTATATATACATATATGTATTCATATGATAAAATCTTAAAATTTGTTTATCACATTGTATATATTTATGTAAAACTACTTATACCTACTTGTAAGAATATATCTATATATAACTATATGTTTAACTATATATAACTCTATTTTTAACTATATATAATATATGTATAAGAACATATAACTATAAATAATTGGCTTTGACTAAATGTATAACTAAAATAACATTATACAAAACAATATTTAAATATATATAATTATATTTATAAATATAAGTATAACTATATGTATAACCACATATAAGTATATTTATAATTACTGTATAACAACATACATCATTATGTTTAACTATGTGCATAATTATTTATATATTTTTGTATAACTATATAAAACTCTAAATATTATAATATAACTATATGAGGCATGATTTTTTTTTCTGACAATTTTTTTGTAGCTTGTGGAGATTGAACTTACAACCTCCAACGAGGCTCACATCTATCTCAAGAATTAGTTTTTGAGCCTTTGGTTTTTGATGTGTAAATATACATACATATTCATTTAATTGATGTTTATAATATATATATATATAGTTTTTATATATAAAAATAATATATATATTGTTTTTTGTGGGTGATATATATAGTTTATTGAACACGTGGAATAATGTTAAAAAATATTGATTAATATCCAAGCTTAGTTAAATTCATTAAAAAAACTGAGACATGAATATTAACAAACATATCAAGTATCATTGAACTTAATTGAATTCTAATTTAAACTATTTATTCATATTAAAAAATTTGTTACATTTAAAAAAAATTGTAATAAATCAAATTAAATATAATTCATCAATATATATATGGAATACATTTGTATATCATCAGAATGCATCAAAATACTTTGTTTTTGTTATTCTAATTGAATTTTGAGTATTATCAAACATTATTACTAATAAATGAGAATTGTTAAAATATTATCATATGCTTATTAAATAATTATTGTAAAGCATTGAAATACAACAATAATATTATTTTATCATTTTTTATAGTCCTCAATTAAAATTAAATAATATTTAACATTTTTATTCTGAGTGTCGACAAGATCATTATAACTGCTAAGGGTTTGTTTTGATTTTGCTGTTTTTTATTTTAAAATTCTTCTTATACCTTAATTATTATCGTATATTGCATTTTCCATTGAAATTATATAGTCGATATTTGTATGTGAATGTTATTGTGTAAAATGAAGTTATTACCACAAGTAAAT
Source organism: Sapria himalayana (assembly GCA_029783825.1). Lineage (NCBI taxonomy): Eukaryota > Viridiplantae > Streptophyta > Magnoliopsida > Malpighiales > Rafflesiaceae > Sapria > Sapria himalayana. The sequence continues at coordinate 199,714 of JAREIK010000895.1, read as the reverse complement.
ATATGACCGAAGATCCTCCTCATGCACACAATTTTAATCTTGAAGTTCATAGTAAATCATTACAAGTACTAAAATCATTAATCACAAGTATATAAGTGATGGTTATATCAATAATTTTTGCTAAATTAATAATTTCCCATCCTTCATATTGATTAGGTATTAATTAAGGTGTATGTAAGTTTTAATTTCCAAACTATCCTTTGATTGTAGTTTCCCACAAATAATATTAATTTTAATGATATGTTATTTTTGTCTAATTAGTTTAAATTTGTAAGGCTAGGAATCTGTAATTGTAGCTTGCTTCATATCTATGTTTTCAAGTTGAAAACTTTGTATGATATGTTTTCAATTCCAAATATGTTTTTGTTCATGTCTTAATTCTTCATTAATTCATTTGCCAAGAGTTCATGAAATTGGATATCAATTCAATTAATTTATTCTTTTTTTTAATATTCAAAGATGGAGTAGAATCACAGTAAAATTTATGCTATTTGATCATCATTGAGGTGTGAGAAGCTTACTCCTTCAAATTTTCAATTTATTTATTTTTTGCATTTCTTTCTTGTCTATTCACATATTTTTATTCCTTCATCTAGTAATAGCGTGATATCTATTAATCTTTGCTATTCTAAAAAAATGCATTATCTATTAATGTAGATTCTGCAAATGCATAGCCTCGATATTCACAATATTTAATCTTTAAATAATCATCTATAAGTAATTTTATTTAATAAGTAGTATATTTTGAAGTAATTATATGTTTCATTCAAAATAATGATTGAGCATTATTCTTTGTAAATAAAACAGGGCAAAATGAGTTCAGATTGTCAGTGGATGAACAAAAGGTTTATGAATGGAATTTTGAATCAAGAATTTTTGAGTAAGCTTGAAACTTTCATCAACTTTGTGTGTAGTCAATCGAAATGGATTGATGGAGAAAAAATTAAGTGTTCATGTAATAACTGCAAGTGTCAGAATAATTCTTTTTATGATGTAAACACAATAAGATACCATTTCGCTAAATATGACTTAGTACCAAATTATTTTGGTTGGATTTATCATGGGGAAAGTACAATGGCTCTTAACATTGACCAAAATAAGAATATTGAATCATTTGCATGTTGTGAAGAAACATCAAACACATACTATTGAATGGTCATGGAAGCTACTGGTGCTTGCTTCAATATAGATTACATAGATGAACCATCAAATCCTGAAGCTCAAAAATTTATGAAATGCTTAAAGTTGTTGTTAAGCAGTTGTGGCCTCATTGTAAAACACATTCGCAATTGTCACCTGTGGCTCGACTAATGAGCATGAAGTTAGAAAATCATATGTTTGAGAAATTATTTGATCAGGTAACAGAACTGATGAAAGAGATTATTCCGAATAATAATTTTGTCATGAACAACTTTTACAAAACTAAGAAGTTACTATGAGGTATAGGTCTATCAGTGGAAAAAATTGTTGTTTCAATGGATGTATGTTATATTGAGGTGGTGATAGTGATTTAATTAGCAGTAAGTTTTGTGATCATTTTTAGTTTAAGAAGGCACCTTGTATTGCAAATATGGGAAAAAAGATGAAAGTTGCATTAAAGAAGAAGTATTACTTTCCTATAATTCCTCGATTACAGAGACTATAAGCATCAAATGCTACAGCAATTGATATGATGTGGCATCTTGAGATTGAGGTCGAAGAAGGATTGATTCATCATCCATTACATTCAATTGCTTGGAAGCATTTTAATTATATACATCAAGATTTTGTAGCTAAAAGTCAAAATGTGAGATTGAGTCTCGGCACTGATGGATTTCAACCATTTGCCCAATCTGGATAATACTATTCAACATGGCTAGTGATAGTGACACCTTATAATTTTCCATCGTGGTTGTGTATAAAGGAGCAATATATGTTTTTGTCAATATTGGTTCCATGGCCAAAAAATCTAAAAGATATGCTGGATGTTTTTTTACAGATCTATATAGTAGTGTTAAATAATTTGTGGGATGTTGGTGAGAATAGATATGACATCTCAAAGAAGCAAAATTTTATTATGCGGGCAGCCCTTATGTGGATGGTAAGTGACTTTTTTTCATATTCAATGTTGTCTTATTGGAGTACTGCAGGATGATTTGAATGTTCATATTGCATGAAAAATTTAGATGCATTTACCCTCGAATTAAGTGGTAAACAGTTATGGTTTGATAATCATGATAAGTTTCTACCTACGAATCATTCATTCCGTAGAAATAAAAATGCATTTCAAAAAATAAAATATTGATGATAATTGCACTAGCTGTTCGTTTAGGAGATAAACTTTTGACAGAGATTCAGAGTTTGGGTCTAAAGAATGTGACTGAAAATGATACTATTAGAACTAATAGACCAATATGCAATATATTTGGATGGAGGAAATGTAGTACTTTTTGGGATGTGCCCTATTGGAAGTCCAATTTAATTCATCATAACTTGGATGTAATGCATATTGAAAAAAATGTGTTTGACAATATTTTCAACACTATCCTTAATATAGACTAAAAACAAAATACACTTTAAAATCAAGACAAGAGTTGAATGATTACTATTGGCATCTTGAATTGAAACTTAACAAGACAAAAGGAAAATTCTTTAAAGCTTGTTACATACTTGATAAGAAGGTAAGATAGATTTTGTGTGAATGGGTTAAAAATTTCAAATTATCTGATAGATATGCGTCAAATATGGGTAGATGTGTGGATATAAAGAATCTTAAGTTATTTGGAATGAAAAGTCATGGCTATCATGTATTTATGCATAGATTAATACAAATTACATTCCATGAATTACTTCCCCTAAGTATTTGGAAGGTCCTTATAGAAGTTAGTTTTTCTTCAAACAGCTAACTGCCACCACAATCTAAATAGATGACATGGTGAGGCTGGAGAATGACAAACTAGTTATTCTTTGTGAGCTTGAATGAATATACTCACCGAGCTTTTTTGACTCAATGGAGAATTTCTCATTTTATTTGGCATATAAAGAAAGGATAGCAAGGCCAATACAATATAGGTGGATGTATCCTTTTTACAGGTAAATACATATAAGTCGGTATGTTTTATTAATTCAAACATAAAGTAATATTGTAATTTAATATAATTGAAACCTAATATTTTGGTTGTAGGTATCTTTGTAAATTGAAATTGAATATTAGAAACAAGGAAAAGTTGAAAGTTCAATTTGCAATGCATTTTAGTAGAAGAAACATCATCTTTTTGTTATTATTATTTTGAGGATCATATTAATACAAAGATTAGAAATGTGCCTCGAAATTATGAAGGTCATGTGTCGGTAGAAGATAATTCTATGGACAAGCTATCAATCTTCAAGCCCTCTGGAAGAGCATTTGGAAGAGCAAAGAAAAGATATATGACAAATGAAGAGTACAAAGCAATCTGGAGATATGTTTTACCTAATTGTGAAAAGGTTGCACCATATATTGAGTATATATACCCAAAATGGTTGCAGGTTTAATCAATGTAATTTTTTCCTTAATAGGAATAATTAAAAATTGATATACATTTTTCTTCATCTATTTATATTTGTGCAGTATTTATGTTGAGCAGTTAAAAAAATAGGCAACAATAATTTCCAGCAATGAGGTCAATTATATGCTATAACAGATTTTCTGAATTGTTTCAAAAACTATGTGAGAATTATTAAGTTTTAATTATTTGAATTTTTAATTTATTATTATTTTTTAGTTGTTAACATCATTTGTTTAATTAATGCAACAGGTAAATGATCCTTCAATTGGAAATTCTAATATTTTCATTTAGAATCTAAGTAAAGGCCCATTTAGATATGTGAAAACCTATCCTGGGTATTTTGTCAATGGATATAAATTTCACATAATTGGGCATGGTTCTTATTAAGCAACAATGAATAATGGTGTATGCATTAAAGGCTTAGGTTATAATGCAGATGAGATTGATTATTATGGTCAACTCACAAAAGTTATTGAGTTGGAGTATCCTCGACTTGAAAATAATAGAATTATATTATTAAAGTGTGAGTGGTTTGATCCTACATGAAATGTGGGTATAAAGATTCATTCGGATTATAAGCTAATAGATGTCAACCATAAACACATATATAATCGACATTAGCCATTTATTATGGTAGTTCAAGCCACTCAAGTATATTATTATCATATCCAAGTTTATCTCGTGTTAAGAGTGACTGGTGGATGATTTGCAAAATCAAAGCTCGATCAATTTTTGAAGTACTAACATCTCAAGAAAGAAGTACAAACTTAGCTATTGCATCGGCATTCCAAGAAGATGATATAAATTAATATTAAGCCTGTGCATGTAGATGAAGACCTAGAAAATTTATGTGACTCAAATAGTGGCATAATAGAAATTGAAGATGATCAATTTATATCTGAAGATGAGCTAGAACGTCCATCAGAATAAGGTGAAATCAGAAGATCCATTGGATGATGATAGTGATGCAGATAATTTAACATTTATGATTATTTTATAATATTATACTATCAAAGACTTTTTATATTTTGTTGAAATCTTTTGGTGTGTATTATTCTTAGATGCATGGTTGTTCATCATATCTCTATTATTTATTCTATGTTTTTATTTTTTGGGTAGTAGATTGCACATAAAAACGTGGTCATTGTGGAGGTGGACGTGGATGCAGAAATGAATGAAATTCATCTTGTATTTTACATCACATTGCAAATTTAGTAGCATAAAATACCAACCATACCCAGACTTCAACATCACAATCACCATCTCCATTTCCATCACCATCACCATCATTGACACCTCTACCATCACCTTTATTAGATATAAGCCCACCACTCATTACCCTCTCTACACACACTTTTGATCCATCAGCAATTTCTACACCACCATTTACACTGATAGTTCCCCCATTTACAACACCATCGATATCATCAAATAATGTGCCTTCCTCTACATTCAGTGCTAGGTTAGTAATTGAGATTGTGGTTGAAAGGTATATGAAATATGTAAATATTACTTGTATAAAAAATTATGATGCTTCTTTTAGTGGGTTTTTATATATATTATTGATTTGCTTGTTTTTAATGTTATGTATTTATTTGTACAGTTTTATTCCATATCACAAGTGTTCAGCTATAATTATAAAGTCTTTCAAAAAAATGATCTATTCTAAAGCATTTTCATGGAAGAAAGTTTTGGAATTGACAAGGGATTCTAATTTTAATGACTTTCAGGTAAAAACAATGAAATAAAAGTATTGAAAATTATTTATCTAATTAGTTAACTAATATGTTGGTTATTATTCAAGCACTAAATAATAATGTCATTGTTATTAATATCAATTTTTTGTGATTTTTCTATATGTAGAATTAGTGCACATGGGCACCCAAATTTGATGGAAAGATAAAGCTATTGTGGGAGAGCAAAGCTGCTGAACGGTATTTTGATTTTGTCTATAAATAGAAGAATTAAAAAGATAAAGCATATTTTATATCTGAGGATGACTGGTTTGGGTGTCTTAAGCAGAGGGAGGAGCTAGATGTGAAGAAAAAAATAAGAGATTGCTAGCAAAAATCGAGGGACTGAGTTAGCCATACTCGGTACAGGAATGTCTCGCCACACAATAGGGTCAAAGTCGAGCATTGAGCACGCTCGAGATTTTGTACAATTTTAAAGTTTGAAACATTGATATATTTAGTAGTTTTCCTAATAGTCCAAATAAATCAAATTTGTGTATGGTTTTATTAATTTTGTTTAAATTTTTTAACATTTTTTTTGACTTTATAAATACATACTATAGGCTAGAGAATTGGGTCGAGATCTCAATTTTTATGAGATTTTCAGGAGGTTGCATGTGAAAAAAGTGGATGGTTAGTTTGTTGACAACAAGTCTCAGATTATTACTGTAAGAATCTATTATATTAAAAAAATTTTATAATACTATAGTAAATTTTGAAAGTAGTTTGGAATTCAAAATATTAAATTTATTTTATGTATATCTAGAAAATTATTTGTTTTCTATTTTTTTCATAGTAACTCATGGAGAAGCATGTGAGAGTTACTTCTCAAAAAGTTGAGGCTTCTATGGATCTTCAACCAATTGACTATGATCATATCTATTTGGAAATCATAGAAGGTCATAAGAACCAGTGAGTGTATGACATCTGCTTGATGAGAGTGACATTTTGTAGCAGTTGTGCTTATAATTCATTTGTTACCGCAGTAGTGGGTTAGGTAGTCGAACACCAAGTAGTGGAAACAAATGATTTTTTTGAAGTTATGGACCAAAATGAAAAAGAATAATGAGCAGATTTCTCATTTAAAGAAAGAAATACAAGAAATTAAAGAAGTGAAGGATGAGCAGATTACTCATTTGAAGGAAGAAATGCAAAAAATAAAAGAAATGAATGAAGAGATTAAAGAATTGAATGATGCGATGAAAGAAAGTTAAAAATGTAATGCAACAGTAGATCACCTATATGGAGTCAAAGTTAGCAGCCTTGACGTGACATATAGCATTCTGAGAACCAGCTGCGAAACCACATAGGAGAGGCTAGCAAAAATGCACCAACTAATAATGAGGATGAATTTGTATCAGAATTATTTCTGAATGATTTTTGATTTTTTTCAATGTGTAGCTAAACAGGATGAGACTTTTTTGGTGGTATCATTTTTATTTATACTAGTTTTGTTTTATGTTTTTCTGATTAATCTAACTGTGAATCTTTGCAGGACATCTGATGTGAGACACACGAATAAATTCTGATTCAATGCCTTAAGACTCTGTCTTTATATGTATTTGTCTATCTATCTATCTATCAGTATTTTAGCCTATCTATCTGTCTATATATCAATCAATCAATCAATCTGTCTATCTATATATTTTTCTGTCTGTCTATCTATTTATCTACGTGTCTGTCTAACTATCTATTTACTTATCTATCTATCTATCTATCTATATATCTATCTGTCTGTCTATCTATCTATCTATGTATATCTATTTATCTATTTATCTATCTATATGTCTATATGCCTATGTGTCTATTTATCTATCAGTCTATCTGGAAATATTTTTATCTATCTATCTATCTATCTGACTATCTATCTATCTGGTTATTTGGCTATCAGTCAATCAATCTATCTGTCAATATGTCAATATGTCTATTTGTCTTTATATCTATCTTTCTATCTACTTTTTTATCTATCTATTTGTCTATCAAGCTATTTATCTATCTGTCTATCTGTCTATCTATCTATCTATATATCTGACTAAATGATCAATCAATCAATCTATATATATGTCTATCTGTCTATCTATCTAAATCTTTATTTGTCTATTTATGAATCTATCTATTTATGTGTCTACTTGCCGACCTATCTACATGTGTATCTATATATCTGTCTGTCTATATGTCTATTTGCCTATCTATTTATCTACCTATCTATTTATCTATCTATCTGTCAATCAATCAATCAATTAATCTGTCTGTCTATCTATCTATTTATCTCTTTATCTATCTATCTATCTATCTATTTATCTCTCTATCTGACTATCTATTTATTTGTCTATTTGGTTATCTGCCTATCATTCTATTTATCTATCTATCTACAATACAAGAAAAGCCCAAATAGCCAAAGAAATTTTCCTAGCTATTTGGTCTTATTGTGTCTTTAAAATAGATTAATGATGGATTAATGACAGAAATATTCCCTAGCTTAAGTATTCATTACCAAATATTAATGAGAACAAAATTTTTCTAGCAAATTTTTTAACTTGGAAATTCCCTAGCTAATTATATTTTTTTTCATGCTAATCTTAATCATAATTAAGAATAGTAATTAATAATTTTCGACTGAATATGTACAAAAAATTCCCTAGCTAAATTAGCAAGGGGAAAATACCTAGCTATTTTTATTCCAATGCTATTTCCACAATTTTATTTTTTTACCAAAAATTTGATTACATATTTTTAAATGTTTATATTATATTGTATAAAAACATTTACTATAAACCATTATTTATAATTTACAAAAAGTATTAGTTAATAACTTTTTCTAATACAATAGTTACATAGTTAAAACTAAAACATTACATAGGTATATATTCATTTAAAACTAAATCATCATTCTCATCATTAGCTGATGTATTTGTGCTAGCCTCTCCTCCATGGGAACTTTGCTGGAACTCTGTGTGCTACCTGTCTTTTAAAGAGCACTTACGGTGACTCCATATAAGGCATCTACTTTTGTATTGCATTTGGTACTGCTCATAAAAGTATTTTGAACTTCCTCAACAACATAATCATCAACACTAAAATCACAAATCAAAGCTACAACAATATTAACTAATAAAAGACACACTCTAAACACAAAACAAAACCAAGCATACATGAAGGAAAATATTACATAATTTTTAGATGTGCTGGTTGACTAGATCTAGCAGCTAAAGCATCTACAACAAGTTTATCTCCCAATTTCAAGCATTTTATTGATACCTTTTCATTTATTTTAGGGGCTGCATATACAAAACAATACTTATCATTAAGCATTTTCTAGTCCTTTATCGATGCTTCGTCTACAAATGCAAATAGAGGCTTAGATTTTTTACCGAGAAGATGATGAAATATAGTTATGAAAAATAAAGAGATAAAACCAATCAACAAAATAATAAGCCAGAAAAAAAATGAACCAATATACTTATCAATAAATTATTTCAAAATGTTCAAACATATCAAAATAAACTATAATAAATATTGGAACATTAAAGATTTATGTAAAGAAAATATAATTTGCTTAGAGCTAGATTTAGCTATTACACACATAATTGTCAATCAAATAAACCTAATATGAACAATTTGTTATCTGTAAAAAAACATCTAGCAAAAAATCTCAAAAAATAGCTTGTACTTAGTTATCTTATTTGGCACAAAGAAGCCCATCAGTTCAATTTTATCAGTGTCTCTTACCATGAGCTTTAGACTTAGTTTTAGGTTGCATTAGGACACTTCCTAATTAAATCCTTTGCGATAGCCAATAGCTAGCAAGCATTTTGCAAATCCAAATATATAAACTACTCTCCACAAATACCAACACTCATTTTGTGATTAACATCCAAATCCACAGACTGTCTGAGTGGCAAAATACATGGATATCAAGCCTGTATACCTAGTGTGCAACATCAACATCCACACAATGCGAATGCATTATATCACACATGCATGAAGTATGTATACGAATCAGTACATATAATCAATCCAAGCATACCATGGTGATTCATGATTTTGGTACTTGTAATGATTTACCATGAACATTCATATTAATACTTGAGCATGAGTAGGATCTTCACCCATTTTTATAATTGTGGTAACAACTTGACTTTACATGATGTCATATAGACACAGATATCTACTATATAATTTATATAGAAAATGCAATATACGATAACTTAATTTTATTACTAGAACTAGTAAGCCAAGTCTTATGAGAGAATATATAATAGCTGGGCAAAATATGAATTTGGAAAAATAAACACCAGAATCAAAACACACACTTTTGCATTAAGATAAATGATGAAGAGTAAGGGTAGAAAGCGTATTTCAAATCAATAAAAATTTTCTGGTTGAAGGAAATCTCTCTTACTCGACTATTAGGTTATGATGTATCCATGTCAGAGAGAGAAGCGGAGGCGCTTGATGCTAGTCATGGTTGTCTTGCTCTTGACAACTAGATAGTGTTTTTGTAGTTTTAAATTCTCAAAATGTTTAATTTTTCATTATTAAAACATTAATTAAATAATAAATATATAAAAAACATAAAGACTCAACTTTTTTTTAAATTATCAAATTATTTTCAACTAGTTCATGTGCGTGTAGCAAGGCACACATGAAAAAAACACCATACAATTTTTAATTATTAAATTAATTAAACAATAAATATATAAACAACTTCAAAAAATATATGTTTGGCCTTCCGACAAGAGCAAAATCAAATGGCTACAAAATTTGCAAACTTCATATAGCAAGGCACCCATAAAAAAATTATTGGTCTTCAAGCCACTCTCCTAAAAGTTATAAACACTCTTTATGTTTATATATATATATATATATATATATATATATATATATATCATTTATCATCTACTTCTAAACTTGTTAAATCACATTATAATCACTCATCTCAAATATATATAAATATATCAATAAGTATAAAAGATCGTGGAAAAAATTAAATAGCTGATAAAATTGGTCTAACCAGCAAAATCATGGAGCTTCTGATGATAGTTTTGGAAGATAACTTTGATTGTTTGATATTCTGCAAATGAAGACATCATAATATGAAAAATAAGATTGTGTTTAACAACATTTTGAAAGTTATAAAAAAAGTATTTTTGGAGTATAGGAGCATGAAGATGAGGGTTCACTTCAGAAGACCTTCCATTATCCAAATGGTCAAGATCAAGAACTCAATGGCATTAGGAACATCAAAGAACTCATCAGAGACATCATTAAGAGAGACTAAGTTGGTGAATTCCAGAGTTGATTTCTCTACCTCACCATCATCACCACTTCCAGGATCTTCAACTTTCATAGCATTAATTTTAATTTCAGGCAAGAAGACATTTTTTGCATATTTCCAAATAAAAATTTAGAATGATAGTTCCCTGACTTTGCCCAAAATAACTCTCTCAATGCTGAAAATGGCAGTATTTAATCAAAAAAGCAATGTGTGAGTGCAAAGAAATGAGCCATTTTTGCTACATGCAACACTTTCAAGCATACGAATAGTTATGAAACATACCGGTGATGGACGAAGATATAGTTTCCAAAATCTCTAAATTAAAATATCAATGAGTCCTATTTCATTAAAGTTATATACATTCTAATACATTAATAGAATCTATCACAATAGGCAAAGAATGATTAGAAAAATGGTAGCTTGTATAAGCTCTTCTAATGCTTCCTCATGCCTATTTACTCTTTAGGTTGTGTTTGATTGGATAGAGTTGAAGGGGGATATGATTTGATTATATAGAAAGAAGGTAGAATTAATAATATCATTTTAGATTTAAATATCTATGAATTAGCATGGAATATACTTAGACATAAATATTTACAACACTTATTTTACACATTTATAAGACAATCACTATAAATGAGAGATTTCCTAAGAATTTATAGTAATTTATAAGTAGCTCCAATTATAATTGATATATTTTCAAATCCAATTTTCAAATTCTTGTGGAATTCAAATAATGGATGAATATGTTCTTCCATTTGGTCTTCAATTTCATGACTTATTCAAATGTTCAAATAGATATATTTTTCTATCTAATAAGATATAACATCTTTATGTGATGACAAAAATTTGTCCAAACTCTAAGAACAATAAGTCTCAAATTCAAGATTTATCATGGACGATCTTTTCAATCTTTTGAGGTAAGACTATCAAGATAAGATATTGGTACAATTTATTTTCTTATCTAGCCTTCATATTTAAAATGCTTCCATATATTAGGATAAGATAAGATAGATATGAAGATCACATTCACACCCAACTACACAAAGTGCTCGCTTTTACAAGATTTATAAAAAAAGATAAATATCTCGATTAATTTTACTCAGTAACTTTGAAGAGACTGTGTTAGAATAGACTATGTAATATAAAAATTTCTCAAGCGATCAATCATCTTAATATATTTTTCTCTCATAAAAAAAATTAACTTCAATGTTATTATGAAAACCAATATTAGTATTTATATAATTACACAACACATTTGTAAAAGATAATATAAGCAATGAAAATAATATACCAAAATACCTATATGCAACCCCTCATCCTTCTAATCCTACCACTCAAAGATTAATAAATATTAGTTTAAGCTAACATCCAATGTAGAGTCAATCATCTTTATATCATAATTCTTTAGCATTTTCTTGTGAATTAAGGTGAAAGTAAAACATTATGTTGAGATTGCTCTAAACAAACAACATTTAGAGCTAAAGTTACAAAAAAGGGTAGCCTATGTTACTTTTAAGGCCTACTCTAATGTAGCCATATTGTGGAGCACATTTCTTATGAATCACCGAATGATATAGAATAAATGCCAAGACAACCAAAATAGAGATATCAAATTCACAAAATAAATGTTAAAAATTTTAATGAAAAATCAAAATTTCATTTATGCATTACTATACCATCAATTCCATCTCTTCCCTTCGCCAATATTGCCGCATCAATATATCTTTTGGTTTTATACCCCTATAACTGGAGGGTCTAGTTAATTAACTAATGCAATTCACACATTATACAAACCAAATTTGAGATTAAGAAAACCCAAAAACATATACACATAGTACATTATGGTTTGAGTTATAGCTAAAATAACAAATTAAATGCAAACTAAAAGACCACTTAGCAAATAAGTTAAATTCAACCAAAAGGATAATTAACACATTTAAAGAATGTTAGGTAAAATACTTGAATTAATAAATAAAAATTGTTTATTTATTTATTATCATTATAACTTATGAATGTAAATATACTAAGTAAATAACTCTATAAATTTTATGGTGATTCTATCAAGCAAAATTATGTTGGTAGAGATATAGCTTATTTTTTTTAACTCCACAACTCATCAAGCAACAATTGTTCATCTTACCAGGGAAGCCATTCACTGTACAACCGCCTGTGAATAATATCGTGTGCCCATCAAGCTCCTCCACCATGCTGCCTCTGTAGAAATAGAAGTCCCATCTACCGAAAGAATACAGATTAGTTTTCTATCAAGAAGTCAAGAAAATTTTAGGAAGACGAGAAATTATACAAACTAACCTTACCCATATCTTGAAGAACCTAAAGAAATGAGAGTTTGGAAAATGGATTCGCAAGTCCCATCAAAAACACCAACAACCATTATAGCAGAATGATCATCTCAATGCCATGACTTTGAAAGATGAAGCAAACAAGCTGCAAGCCATAGTTCTCAGAACATAAACTTACTCTTCCATCACTGCCACAATCCTTTTCTTCCATGAAAAGTCACAACCCTATAATATTTGGTGCTAATACTTAGCATAAATTAAATTCACAGCCACATTTAAAACACGCTAAGGAGTTTGAAAAAAAGGCTAGATATTACCATTCTGACAACCAAATATTTTCCAATGAGAGGGTGCAATCATATCGAATGTCATTTTATCTATGTGAAATGTCGTGAAATATATTATACATCTTTTATGGATGAAGAAGACTTGTATAGCATAATAATGATTCATACCTTAAGTTGATCATGATGATTTAAAGTGCTGTATAGCATGAAAATGAAGAATACATATTAATAGAAGATGAGGATGAGAATCATCAAACAAGCAAAAAACTTTCAAGGAGTTTGGAGAGAGATGAATCAGTACTAGCATGCGCTTATTTTGTATTAATAGTTACTCTGCCATTACCAGTGACACGGATGCATGAGTCTATTATTGTGCTTTTAATTGGTTCATAATATGATGCTTTGATTAGCCATGTTGATGAAATAAAAATGCAACCAAAACTATGAAGCCATGAATCTGAAAAGAAGACAACTAATTTTCTGTAAAATTTATAATATCTGCCAAACTACCATGAAGATCTAAGCATTTAACAAGCATAATTACCACATTTTTTTGAAATGGGTAGTGACTTGATACACTTGAGATTTCATTCGCAAAGATAACAAAAATGGTTAAGTGCTTGAATGTCTTGCCCTAGCATTTTTATATTTCAAGAAAACTCAAATAAAAAAAATGTATGTAAATATATAGAAAAAAAAGTGACAAATTAAAAAGCAAAATAAAATTATAATAATTTATTAATTTAAATTAAAGAAATTAAATACAATTTTATTTAACCATAAATAATATTATTTCGCTGATAAAAAAATTTATGGTTAATAGGTAATGAAATTTTAATGGTTATTTTTTGTAAATTTATTTATTAATTAATGAAATTAATTTTAGAAAAAAAAAATTTATTAATCAATCTATCTATCAATCTGTCTATCAATTTGACTATCTATCTATCTATATATTTATCTATCAATCTTTTTGTCTATCTTTTTATCTATTTGTTTATCTATATGACTATCTATCTGTCTACCTATCTTTATATCTATCTATCTATCTGTCTGTCTATCAATTTGTTTATTTATCTGTCTATGTATCTATTTGTTTATATATATATATATATATATATATATATATATATATATCACTATATCTTTCTGTCTAACTCTATCTATAATTTTATCTAACTATATAACATTATATAAATCTATCTACCTCTCTATTTGTCTATAGATCTATCTATCTATCTATCTATGTATTTATCTAGCTATATATATGTCTATGTATAAATATATCTATCTATATATGAAGCTGTCTATATATCAATCAATATAAATATAAATATAAATAAATAAATAAATAAATATATATATATCTCAATCTATATACATATATATATATATATATATATGTCTATCTGTCTATCTACGTATTTGTCTATTTGTTTGTCTATATGTCTATCTTTATGTTTGTCAATTTGTCTGTCTAATGATTTGAATATCTATATATCTGTCTATCACTCTGTCCATCTATTTGTCTATTTATCTATTTGTCTATATATTTGTCTATCTATCTGTATATCTATTAGTCTGTATATCTATCAATCTAACTGTCTATCTATATGTCTGTTTATCTACCTGTTATCTATCTATTTATCTATTTGTATACCTACCTACCCCTATGTCTACCTATCTATTTGTCTATATATCTATATATCTATTTGTCAATATGTATGTTTGTCTATCTATCAATGTGTTTATTAAATCTATATATATATATATATATATATATTTATTTATTTATCTATTTGTATATCTATCTTTATTTCTATATGTCTATCTATCTATTTGTCTAATAAGCTAACTAACTAACTATGTATCTATCTAACTATCTATCTATTTAACTATCAACCAATTAATAAATATATCTATCTAACAATATATCTATCTATCTTTCTTCTAATCTATCTATCAATCTGTATATCAATCTATTTATTGATTAATATAATAATCTGTCTATTAATCTATCTATTAATTTCTCTATCAATCTATCTATCAATATTTTTATCAATCTAATTAACATTCTATCTATCTATCTATATATTTATCTAACTATGCATCTATCTATCAATATATGTGTGTATCGATCTATCGATCAATCTATATGTCTTTCTTTTTGTCCATCTCTCTATCTTTCAATATATCTATCTCTCTATATATCTATCTCTCTATATATCTATCTATCTATCTATAAATGTTTCTATCTGTCTATTTATCTATCAATATATTAATGTATCTATCTGTGTATCTATCTGTCTAACTATATATCTATCTAACTAACCTATCTATCTATCTAACTATCTATTTGTCTATCTATCTATATATCTACAATCAATCTATCTATTTATCTATCTATCAATCTATCTATAATTCTATCTATTTATCTATTTGTCTATCTATATGTCTTTCTAATCTATCAATCTATTTTTCTATCTAAATGTCTATATATTTTTCTATCAATCAAACTATCGATCAATCTATAGATCTATTTGTCTAAATAATTATCAATTTCTTTATCTAAGTGTCTATTTATCTCTCAATCTATCTATACAAATAGATATATAGATATATAGATATATCTCTCTATCAATATATAGATATATTGATAGATAGATAAATATACAAAAAGTCAGTAAAATATATAGATATATAGTTAGACAAATAGATAGATTATCAAATAGAGAGATATATATAAAAGATAGATCGACAGAGATAGATAGACAAATTGATAGAAATATAACATGAGAGATAGCTAGATTTATAGATAGATAGATTGACAGATAGATAGATAGATAGAGAGATAGATAGATTGATAGATAAAGAGATAGATAGATATACAAATAGAAAGAAAAAAAGAAAGAAAGATAAACATATAGATAGTTAGAAAAATTGAGAGATAAATTTATACACAGACAGACAGATATATATATATATATATATATATATATATATATATATAAAGATAGATATATAGATATATTGATAGGCAAATAGATAGATAATTAGATAGATAGATAAAAATTGAAAGATATACAAATAGAGATATAAATAAATAGGCAAATAGAGAGATAAATAGATAGACAGAATGATTAATTGATTAACAGAAAGATCGATAGACATATAGAGACATAAATAGATAGAAAGATAAATAGACAGATATACAAATCTACAAATAAATAGATAGATAAATAGACAAATAGCTAGATAGATAGTTAGACAAATAGATAATAGATAGATAGATTCATAGATAATTAGATAGACAAAAATATAAAAAGGTAGACAGATAGATAGAAGGATAGATAGATAGATAGATAAATAGACAATTACTCATATATACAAATAGATAGATAGATTAATAGGCAGATACATAAATACATAGATAGAAAGTTAGATAGATAGAAAGTTAGATAGATATAAATATCAAGCTGTCTATATATCAATCAATATAAATATAAATATAAATAAATAAATAAATAAATAAATATAAATATATATATATATATCTCAATCTATATATATATATATATATATATATATATATATATATATATGTCTATCTGTCTATCTACGTATTTGTCTATTTGTTTGTCTATATGTCTATCTTTATGTTTGTCAATTTGTCTGTCTAACGATTTGAATATCTATATATCTGTCTATCACTCTGTCCATCTATTTGTCTATTTATCTATTTGTCTATATATTTGTCTATCTATCTGTATATCTATTAGTCTGTATATCTATCAATCTAACTGTCTATCTATATGTCTGTTTATCTACCTGTTATCTATCTATTTATCTATTTGTATACCTACCTACCCCTCTGTCTACCTATCTATTTGTCTATATATCTATATATCTATTTGTCTATATGTATGTTTGTCTATCTATCAATGTGTTTATTAAATCTATATATATATATATATATATATATTTATCTATTTGTATATCTATCTTTATTTCTATATGTCTATCTATCTATTTGTCTAATAAGCTAACTAACTAACTATGTATCTATCTAACTATCTATCTATTTAACTATTAATCAATTAATAAATATATCTATCTAACAATATATCTATCTATCTTTCTTCTAATCTATCTATCAATCTGTATATCAATCTATTTATCGATTAATATAATAATCTGTCTATTAATCTATCTATTAATTTCTCTATCAATCTATCTATCAATATTTTTATCAATCTAATTAACATTCTATCTATCTATCTATATATTTATCTAACTATGCATCTATCTATCAATATATGTGTGTATAGATCTATCGATCAATCTATATGTCTTTCTTTTTGTCTATCTCTATATCTTTCAATATATCTATCTCTCTATATATCTATCTCTCTATATATCTATCTATCTATAAATGTTTCTATCTGTCTATTTATCTATCAATATATTAATGTATCTATCTGTGTATCTATCTGTCTAACTATATATCTATCTAACTAACCTGTCTATCTATCTAACTATCTATTTCTATCTATCTATATATCTATCAATCAATCTATCTATTTATCTATCTATCAATCTATCTATAATTCTATCTATTTATCTATTTGTCTATCTATATGTCTTTCTAATCTATCAATCTATTTTTCTATCTAAATGTCTATATTTTTCTATCAATCAAACTATCGATCAATCTATAGATCTATTTGTCTAAATAATTATCAATTTCTTTATCTAAGTGTCTATTTATCTCTCAATCTATCTATACAAATAGATATATAGATATATTGATATATCTCTCTATCAATATATAGATATATTGATAGATAGATAAATATACAAAAAGTCAGAAAAATATATAGATATATAGTTAGACAAATAGATAGATTATCAAATAGAGAGATATATATAAAAGATAGATCGACAGAGATAGATAGACAAATTGATAGAAATATAAAGTGAGAGATAGCAAGATTTATAGATAGATAGATTGACAGATAAATAGATAGATAGAGAGATAGATTGATTGATAGATAGAGAGATAGATAGATATACAAATAGAAAGAAAAAAAGAAAGAAAGATAAACATATAGATAGTTAGAAAAATTGAGAGATAAATTTATACACAGACAGACAGATATATATATATATATAAAGATAGATATATAGATATATTGATAGGCAAATAGATAGATAATTAGATAGATAGATAAAAATTGAAAGATATACAAATAGAGATATAAATAAATAGGCAAATAGAGAGATAAATAGATAGACAGAATGATTAATTGATTAACAGAAAGATCGATAGACATATAGAGACATAAATAGATAGAAAGATAAATAGACAGATATACAAATCTACAAATAAAAAGATAGATAAATAGACAAATAGCTAGATAGATAGTTAGACAAATAGATAATAGATAGATAGATTCATAGATAATTAGATAGACAAAAATATAAAAAGGTAGACAAATAGATAGAAGGATAGATAGATAGATAGATAAATAGACAATTACTCATATATACAAATAGATAGATAGATAGATTAATAGGCATATACATAAATACATAGATAGAAAGTTAGATAGATAGAAAGTTAGATAGATATAAATATAAATAGACATATAGATAGAAAAAAGATATACAAATAGAGAGATAGATAGATCAATAAATAGGTAGACAGATAGACAAGTAGACTATTAACATATATATAGATTGATCGATAGATAGACAGATATATAGATAGTAACATAGAGTAATAAACTTATATACTGAAAAATAAATAGAGAAATATATATTGAGACAGAAAGACAAATAGAAAGATTGACAAATAGATAGATAGATAGATAAATATACATAAATATATATAGACATAGAAAAATAGATAGATAGACTGATAATCTAATAGATGAATAGAGAGATAGAGAGAAAGATATATAAAAATATAATTAGATAGACGAATTGACATATAGACAGATAGATAGACAAATAGATAGATAGATACAAATATAATTAGATAGACAACTTTAAAAATAGACAGATAGAGAAATAAATAGATATACAAATAAGAAAGTTGATAGAAAGTTAAATAGAAACATAGACAGATATATAGATATACAAATTGATAGATAGATAGATAGGTAGGTAGGTAGTTAGGTAGATAGATAGACATATTGATATATAGATAGGCACATAGATACATATGCAGATAGACACCTAGACCCATAGACACAGACACATAGACAAGACACATATACACATAGCTCATAGAGACATAGGCATGTTGACTCATAGACACACACTTAGACACATATAAATAGATAGATAGATAGATACAAAGAGAAATAGACAGATAGATAGACAAAAGGCCATATAGATAGATAGATAGATAGATAGACAGAAATAGATATACATATAAAAAATATACAAATACTTAGATTGATAGATACACAAATTGTAATATAGACAGATACATAGAGAGATATATAGATTGATTGAATAAATAGATATATCGATAGATAGATAAATAGATAGATAGAAATAGAGATATATAGATAGATTAATAAAAAGATAAATATATAAAAAATAATGAGATAGAAAGATACATAGCCAGATGAATAAACAAAGAGTTAGCTAGAAAAAGAGAGACATATAGACAAATAGATAGATATCTTAATAAATAGATATCTTAATAGATAGATATATATATATAGATAAACATATATACAAATAGATAGATAGATAGACACATAGATAGATAGACACATAGATATATCGACGGATAGATAGATAGATTAATTGATACATAGATATGCAGAAAGACAAATTAATTGATACTGATGTATATATATAAACATATAGACATATAGAGATAGAGAGATAAATAGATAAATAAATAGATACATAGATAAATAGATAGATAAATAGATGGATAGGCATATCGAAAGATAGTCAGATATACTAATAGACAAATAGAAAGATAGTGAGATAGATAGAAAAACTAATAGACAGATAGTAACATAGATAGATAAATAGATATATAGATTGAAAGATAAAGAGATAGACAAATTGAAAGATAAAAAAATAAATTGATAAACATTATGATAAATAGATAGATAGACATATAGATATATAAATAGATACTTAGACAGATAGATAAATAGACTAATAGATAGATAGTAGATAGATAGATATACAGATATAGAAATAAATATATAGATAGATAGATTTAAAGATACACAAATAGATAGATAAAAAAATAGATAGATAGAGATAGATAGAAAGACACATAGACAGATAGATAGAGAGTTAAATAGATAGATATATATATATAAATATATATTGATAGATACTTAGATATCCAAATAGACAAATAGGTAGATAGATACTAATAAAAATAGATAGATAGATAAATAGTGATAGTTAAACTAATATAAAGATAGATAGTGAGATAGATAGTCATATATATAGATAAACAAATAAAAAATTGATAGATAGATTGATAGACAAATTGACAGATAGATAAACACTAGAAGAAAAATCTTATATAGCTTGGAACAATTCTCTTGCTAAATGGGCATTTTACGTTGCTAAACAGGATATAGCGACGGATTACCGATGGATTGGTTCCCTATCTAAAGTCAACCTTACTAAATTTTAGCGACGGAAAGTTTTCCTAGCTAAAAAATTAGTGACAGAAAAATATCTTGCTTAAAAAGTAAAATTTTGTGGCTAAATTTGTAAGATAAATAAGATATTCCATCGCTAAACAAAAATGATGATGGATGATTCCCTAGCTAAAGTGCTGGACTATAAATTATAGCGACTGGTATAGTCCTTAGCTAAATAAATTTAGCGACGGAATATCTATCACTAATTTTAATATTTCCCTAGCTAACTTAGCTAGGGAAAATTCCCTAGCTAAGTTAGAAAAAGATTTTCCATTGCTAATTTAGCAAGGGAATTTTCCCTAGCCATTTTAATTTCAAAAATAATTTCAGAATTTTAAAATTTTTAAAATTTTTTAATTTAATAATTTAATATTTTTATATCAAATTGAATAAAAATTGAAACTATAAATAATTTATAATAAACAAAAAATAAAATCATTTA
Source organism: Sapria himalayana (assembly GCA_029783825.1). Classification (NCBI taxonomy): domain Eukaryota; kingdom Viridiplantae; phylum Streptophyta; class Magnoliopsida; order Malpighiales; family Rafflesiaceae; genus Sapria; species Sapria himalayana. The sequence goes on along the minus strand of JAREIK010000895.1, from coordinate 178,447 downwards.
ATATCATATTCTAATTCAATATTTTACATAATTGAAACAAAAAAAGAACAAACTTTTATTTCATCTTATTCATCAATGTATCTACTGACAGTGCATAAAGTATAATATATCCAGTCATTGATGTTGCTTTCTCTCCCTCTACTCCTTCGATCATCATTTTTCTACTGTGACAAAGATGTACGAGTCATTGCACAATTGTCTTGTAAAAAATCTCATCACTTATAGAAGCTTTGTATGAGGAACAATGTGGTATCATATCTGTAAGAAAATTAAACCACTCAGCCAAATTAAAAAAAGTTATGTTTTGATACATATATAATTCTACAGTATATATGTAAATATATACTAGCATTTCACTCGTATATATATGAATGTAGTATATGTACATATAAACAGCAGTATTATGTGTACATATAAACTGAGTACAAATATACTTAGTATATACGTACATAAAATACTGTAGTATTAAATGTACATATATACTGACTTTATTTATACGTATATATCTCATTTGGTGTTGTTGCTGCTGCTCCCCCTGCTGCTCCTACCACTACTATCATTGCCACTGTCACTATCAATACCACTGCTGTTGTCGCTACTGCTGCACCACCATTGCTGCCGGAAGCTGCGGCCGTTGCTATTGCTGCCACTGCTACTGCTACTTCCGTCGCTGCCGGTGCACCCACTTCATGCCACACTGCCATTACCACCGCTGCCATCGCCACCGCCGCCACTGCCATTGCCACCTCTACTGTTGCTGCCACTACTTATGGTGCTTCCGATGCTTCTTGTGCAGGTGTTGCTATAGCCGCTGCCGCTGCTCTTTCGGTGCAGCCACTGCTATAGCCGCTGCCTCTACCTACTATGCCGCCATTCCTACCGATGCTGCTCCCACCGCCGCCGCCGCCACCACATCTACCACCACTACCACTTCCACTGCCGCCACTGCCATCGCTACCTCTACATTGATGTTGATAATAGGCTTTTACATATCTATAATAGGATAAAACTCTACCGAAAAAATTCGGAGACACAAACATTTTCACATATATATATATATATATAATAGTTATTATAGATATGAACAAACACAAATTAAAGTTAATTGTCATACAGCTTAAACTAAAATTTAATTAAATAATTTAATATTTTTATATTAAATTTAATATATACATAAACTATAAATCAAAATATTTTATTAAACAAAAAAAATTCATTTAATAACTCATTCTAATACAATATTTTAAATAACTAAAAAAATAGCAAAAATAATATTACATCTTAGTAATCAATGTATCTACCGATTGTGCATAAAGTATAATCTATCAATGTATAAACATTTCTTTCTCTCCCTCTGCTGCTCTGATCACCAACTTTCTACTACAAAAAAGCTATCTGAGTCACGGTGCTTCATGTTTGTTGAAATATGTCTTCACTTATACAAGCTTTGTATGGAAAACAATGCGATACAACATTTGTAAAAAATTTAAACCACTAAATTAAATCAAAATAAATTTAAAAAAAACTATGTTTTGATAAATATATTTTACGGCAATAAAAATGTACATATATACTAACATTTTACTCGTATATGTATTACTATAGTATTTGTACATATAACTTACAGTATTATGTGACATATAGACATATAAATTGATAGATAGATTAATAGATAGATAAATAAAAAGATAGACAGATAGAAATAAAGATATAGATAAATATATCTATATAAATATAAATAGATAGACATATAAGTACATAGAATAATAAACATATAGACAAATAGATAGATAGATAGATACATAGACTAATAAACTAATTGACTGATAGACTTATAAAGAGATAGACATATAGATATATATATATATATATACACACACATAATGACAGAAAGACAAATATATAGATAGATAGATTGATATACAGATAGACTAATAGATAGATAAATGGATAGATAGATATATAGATAGACAAAGAGATAAATAGACACTAACATATAGATAGGTTGCTAGATATACTGATAGGTAGATATATATATATATAGACAATAGATAGATAGATACACGGATAGATCAGATAGACATATAGATAGATAAACAAATAAACATATAGAAAGACAGATAGATAGAGAGATAGATAGATAGATAGACTAATAGACTAATATACTCATAGACTGATAGATAGATAGATAGATAGACATAAATGCATATTGACAAATAGAAAATTAATAGATAGATAGATAAATAGATAGACATATAGATAAATAGATAGATAGATATATTGAAAATAGATAGATCGAAAAATAGATATAGAGATAAATAGATATATAGCTAGTCAATTATATAGATAAACAAATAGATAAATAGATAGATAGAGATAAATAGATATATAGATAGATTTTAAAATAAATAAATAAATAGACAAATACATAGACAAACAATTAGAGAGATGGTCGGACATATATATTTAGATAAAAAGATATCAAGATAGTCATATAGTCATATAGTCATATAGACAAATAATAGATAGACAGATAGGTAGATATATAGGTAGATATATAGATAAAAATATAGATAGATAGATAGACAGATAGATAGATTGATTGATTGATAGATAGAAAGATATGTAGATAGACATATAGGTAGATACTCATATAGAAATATACACAGATAGTCAGAAAGATATATAGATAGTTAGATAGTTAGCCAGATAAAGAGACATATAGTTAGATAAATAGATAGACATATGGACATATAGACAAAAAGACATATAATAGATAGATATATATATAAATAGATAGGATTATAAATAGTTAAAAATAAAGATAGATAGATAGCCAAATAGATAGAAAGATAGATAGAAGATAGATAGACTGGTATACTAATAGACTAATAGACTGATAAAAAGAAACACTGATATACATATTGACAGAATGATACATAGATAGATAGGTAGATAGATATATAGATAGATATATAGACAGATTGATAGATATATAGATAGACAGTTAGATAGATAGACAGATAGATAGATAAACATATAGACATATAGACAGATAGATAGTTAGTTAGTTAAATAGAATGATTATTAGACAAATAGACATATAGTCAAATACATAGATAAATAAATACTCAGATACATAAATAAATAGACAGACAGATAGCTGGATAGATATATCATCAAATTGAATTATAAATAGAAAGTCAATCATTATATAAATTGATTGATAGATAGATAGATATGTTAGAGTATCCACTAAAATTCAATCATTAAATGATTCTTTTGGGAATTTTGTATCATATCTTATATGTATAAAAGCATCATTTTATATTTATTATATTTTTTAGATCTTTGCAAATATTAGATGAATATAATATTTCCATAGGGTGATATATTCTATGGAAAATTGCTCTAAATTTTCCCTAGTCAAGTATTAATAATCAAGGAAAATATTAATACATTAAGACTAGCATGTAGGTTAACTAATATGAGATATTAAGTTAAAACATGAGTATATGTTGGAAAACATATACTGGACTAACCCGCAATAAAAATATTGCAAGGATTGTTATATAAGTGTCTTACACATTCTCCTCATAACTATTACTATAAATTATCTTTTGACCTGAAGTCACTTCGGTTGCCTACTTAAGAAGTTTTATTCTTTAGATTGAGTAGATGCCACCTATAACAAGAATGGTGATAAATTTTTTAATATGTATATAATAAATTATGTAGAGGAATGTGATTTATGTATATGGAATTTGTCTCATTGATATAATAGAAGTGATATCAGTTGGCCTCTTGATTGAGTAGGACTACTAAAATGCATGGTCATGCTGAAATAAGTCAATATGAGATATTAAGCTTAGCTTTTTAACTTAGTCTACTCAAAGATCAAGAAACATGTAGATTTATGTGAGGATAACATTATCCATGCTTCATAAATCAAACTAGATATCATTGACAAAATAACTAAGTCTTACAATCAAATAAGTTGTGAAATTAGCTTAAGTTGAATATATTATATTTTCATCAATTGGTTAGCAATGATGTATTACTAAATGATGTTTATTGTTTGTTTCTTTAAAATGAGATTTTAAAGTCACTACTAATGTTACGAGAACCTATTGGGTCACACACATAAAAACATATATATATTTGAAGATTATTTTATTTTAGTTAGACTAAGATAAACTAGGCATAATTTTAAGTCTGAAATTCATTTCAGACCTTAAGCTAATTTGACTAAAGAGTTTGGTCCAATTAGTAAATGGTTGGACCTTTAAAAGGGCACAAACTTAAAGCCCACATTTCTCACTTTTATAATGATGTGTCAGTAATGACACATCATTTTAATTAATGACACATCTTTTTCATTAATGACACATCCTTTTAGAAAGGTGTATGAAAAGCTAAAAGGTTTCATTAATGACACATTATTTTAGAAAGATGTGTAATAAACCAAATGGTTTAATTAATGAAGCATCCTTTTAGAAGGGTGTGTGAAAAACCAAAAGGTTTTATTGATGACACATCCTTTTAGAAAGGTGTGTGAAAAATCAAAGTGTTTTATTAATGACACATCCTTTTAGTTAAAGACACATCCTTTTAGAAAGGGTTGTAAAAATACAAAAGCTTATATTAAATGTTACATATACAAAATGAAAAAATATATATATAACAAAGATATGTTAGTGTGGATACTGGTAGAGGCACGAACACATGACTGTGCTAGAATTAGACCAAACCATTCCGAATCAAAAATTTAATTTTTTGCTACAATAGGTAACATCCTTATCCAACATTCAATTGTATTTACTTGGATCATTTGTAGGGTCCTAGTAACTATGAAATTCTAATATGAAATTTATCTGAACCCCAACAATGGTATTAGAAGGAGGTTGCAAATTGATTAAATTGTTTTATATATCTATTTATATTTGATATGAACAAACATATTATCATGATTATACAAATGATTTATGAGCATTTTGATTAATCATGCATGAAACATATCAATAATATTAATATGTTTAATATGATTAAATAATATTGTTTGTAACTTGTTCATGTTAATTTGATTAATACGAATACTAAATTATATTTATATGATAAACAAGAGTGTAGTGTGATTACATCCATGAATTAATATTATAGATGAAATTGTGATTAAAGATAAGTGATTATAGATTCATTTAATTCTTATACGAAGATATTTAAATTTTAAAAAATTCTATAGATGAAATTGTGATTTGATTAAAGTCATAAATCAGTTTTATAAATCAATTTTGTTTTGGTTAAGTGACGATGCCCCTTGACCCTACTAGGTGCAATGTCCCTAGGACCCCAAAATTTGAATGCCCTATAAATGATTAATTATAATCATGATAAGGTGATGTTAGATGCATGTTTTTCATGGTGCATGGTTATGGTTCTTTACCCCATATGAATGGATTATGTGTGTTGTTGTTGTAAGTTAAATACGGCCTCCGTGTCATGCCTTTTAATCTACAATTCAAGTTATAAAATTCTTTTCTCATTTAATTCCCCTCAAATATAACTTGAGATTTCCTTATAGATATGTCATATATGATTAGAATAGTATTAAATTAGAAAGTTATTTTAAAGGTGAAAGCAACAAACAACATAAGACAACCAAGGAAGCACTTGGATAAGATGTAATACCTTTAGGTTGACATTTCAATTTTCTCTTTAGCTTGAGAAAATCATTTTAGTTCGGGCCATAACATGTCATGTTTATTTTGTGTTTGTGCAATATATGTTGTTATACAACTAGCCTAGTAAAATAAATACAAACATATTTAAATGTATGTGATGCATGTTAAATTCGTTGTTTTACTAAACAATTAAAGATATCCCTCAAAATTAAAAATTAAGTCAATAAAAGATGCCTACCAAAGTTTGATACTCATTACTACCTCATTGAATATTACATAGGTTTGCCAAAGTGAAGTATTTTTATTTATCTTCATAGAGTGTGATAGGATAATTGTGATATCCAACCTATTGAACTTTGGGTGAGACTTAACTAAGTTATCTCAATTAGATTGAGAACTTAGAAGCATAAATTTAGGAGATGCACCATAAGATGGGGCTAAGAACAAAATATATTATTCACTTAATTATCCAAGAGTTCTATTAGATGTATTTGGTAAATATTACCTACCTAAATAGCTGAATTTTGGGCGTTTAGCCAAAGGTAACTCAAGACAAGGACAAATATGGATCTTGGCCCACTAAAGGATTAATTTAAAGAGAAAATTGAAAGATTGTTTTCAACCAAATAATTTAGTGGGAGGATCATTTAATAAAAGATCTAATTAAATAAACTTTAAATATGATACTAATTTCTGCATAAGTTTTAGATTACCATGTCTACAAACACGTCTAACAATTTATCACTATGATTTGTCCTTTAGAAGGACAAGCTCAATGAAGCTAATTTTATGGATTGGTATAGGAATTTAAGGATTGTCCGCAAACAAGAAAGAAATCTATATATCCTAAAGTAGTCTATTCCTGAATCACCTGCTCCTAATACTCCTCGTACTGATAAGGATGCTCATAAAAGGTATCAAGATGATGCTTTTGATATAACATGCATTATGCTTGCAACTTAAACTCTAAGCTTCAGAAGCAACATGAGAATATGGATTCTTATGATATGTTTGAACATTTAAAAATGACTATATCAAGAGCAAGCAAGGCATGAGAATTAAAAGGTATCTAAGACCTTATTTAAATGCAAGATGATAGAAGTGAGGCTGATTGGAACTCATGTGCTCAAAAAGATTGGGTATATAGAGAATCTAGAAAGGTTGGGCTTTCCATTGAGCCAAGGGTTAGATACTAATTTAGTTTTTGCTATCATTGCCTAAAAACTATAATCAATTTGTCATGAATTACAACATAAATTGCCAAAACTTTGCCTGAGTTGTTATGCAATGTGAGAACTACTGAACAAAATCTTAAAAAGATTAAATCCATAATGATGGTGCAAAAGGGAAAAGGAAAACATAAATCCAAAAATAAGTGTAAACCCCAAACCAAAGGCAAGGCAAAATCTTCTGCATTGAAACCTAAGTGAGGTGTGGCTAAGGAATGTACTTTCTTCCAATATGGTCAGATTGGACATTGGAAAAGGAACTACAAACAATACTTTGAAGAATTGAAAAAGAAGAATGGAAGTGAGACTTCTACCTCTTGTATTTATGTTATTGAAATCAATTTATCTACTTCTTCAATATGGGTATTAGATATCAAATATGTTTCTCACATTTGTAATAATGTGCAGGATCTTAGAAAGAGTAGATCATTGACAAAAAGCGATGTGTTAAATGAGAAATGTATATCTAAATTTCATAAATATTTACTTATAGACTCATTTGATCTTCAATCAAATAAAGTATGCGAGTCTTTTATATTAGGCAAAATGACTATAACTCCTTTTATACATAATGATGTATGTGGCTCTTTCAATATAATAACTAGAAGAGGCTACTAGTATTTCATTACATTTACTGATGATATCAGTAGTTATGGCTATATGTATTCATTGAAATAAAAGTCAGAATCCTTTGAAAAAATTAAAGTATTTATGAATGATGTGCAAAATCAACATGGAAAAAGTATTAAGATACTTAGATCAGATCAATGTGGTGAATACTTAAGCCAAGAGTTTCGCGATCATCTAGTTTAATATGGGATCTTATCCCAACTCACTCTACCTGGAACACCACAATGAAATGGTGTATCATAAAGGAGGAATCATAATCTATTAGACATGGTATGATCAATAATGAGTCACGTAGATCTTCCTTCTTCCTTCTAGAGTTATGCTCTAGGGATAGCTTCTTTCACACTTAACCGTGTTCCATCTAAGGTAGTTACAAAGATAACATATGAGATATGACCAGTAAAGAGTCCCAAAATGTCTTTCATGAAGATTTAGGATTGTGAACCTTATGTTAGACGTCAAGTCTTAGAGAAGTTAGGACTCAATTCAGACAAATGCTATTTTTTAGGATATCTTGATGAAACAAAAGGATACTACTTTTATATTCACACACTAGGAAAAGTGGTTTTTAAAAGAAATAATATTTTTCTAGAAAGAGAATTTATTTCTAGAAAAACTAGTGGGAGAAAAGAAGATCTTAAAAAAATTTGAGATATACAAACTAGCATTGAGTCCAGATTCTAAGAAATGGCTGGTTGCCATGAGATCTGAAATGGAATACATGTATACCAACCAAGCATGGTCTTTAGTTGATCCACCTAAAGGGATAAATCTCATTGGGTGCAAATGGGGTTTTAAAAGAAAAATTGACATGGATGGTAATTTACATACCTTTAAAGGGATATTGGTTGCTTAAGGTTTTAAAAAAAGTCATGGAATAGACTATGATGAAATCTTCTCACTAGTTGCGATGCTTAATTCCATTATAATCTAACTTGTGATTAAAACTTACAATGATTATGAAATCTGGCAAATGAATGTTAAAACTACATTCCTTAAATGGAATTTATTTGAGGATGTGTACAAGACACAACCTGAAGGTTTTGTTGATCTAAAGGGTGCTACAAAGATATGTAAGTTGCATAAGTCTATGTATGGATTAAAGCAAGCTTCAAGAAGTTGGAATCTTCGATTTGATAATGTAATCAAATAGTTTTGATTTATTAAGATTAAGGATAAACCTTATGTCTACAAAAGGATTAGTGGGAGTACAATATTCTTTCTTATTTTATATATAGATGATATACTTCTCATTAGAAATGATATCTCTTTCTTACAATAAATAAAGGCTTAGCTCGAAAATTGTTTCTCAATGAAAGACTTAGGTAAAGTTGCATATATAATAAGCTTAAAGATAGACTATTATATCTATCTATTTATATGTCTATCTATCTAACTATCAGCATATTTGTATGTTTGTCTATTTGTTTGTCAATCTGTATGTCTATCTTCTATGTGTATATCTAACTATCTATATATATGTCTATCTATTTTTCTATATATTTTTTTCAATATGTCTATCTTTTTATATGCATATTTGTCTACTTTTGATCTGCTATATGTATGTATATCTACCTGTCTAGCTGTAAGTATTTCTATATATTTATCTATTATTCTACATGTCTATCTATCTATCTATCAGTCAATCTATATGTTTATCTATTTATCTATATGTCTATCAATCTATCTATCTGTCAATCAATCAATCTATCTATCTGTCAATCTATTTGTTTAATAATCTATCTTTCTATGTGTCTATTTAAATTAAAGTCTATCGATCTAACTATCTATCAATCTTTCTGTCAATCAATCAATCTGTCTATCTTTGTGTCAATCTATCTGTCAATCTATATGGTTATCTATCTTTCTAACAAATTATTTATCGAGTATCTATTAATATGTCTATTTATGTGTCTATCGATCTGTGTAATTTATATTCTATCTATGTATCAAATCATCTATCTATCTGTCTATCTATCTATCTATCAATATGTCTATCTATTTGTCTTTATATCAGTCTATGTATATATCTATCTGTCTATTTATCTATAGTTTTATGCATCTATCTATGTATATATCTATCTGTCTATTAATCTATAGTTTATGTATCTGTCTACTTATATCTCTATCTATCTATCTATCTATTTGTACACTTTATTTTCTATCTATATGTCTATCTATCTTTCTAATTATATATCTATTTAATTTTTTATCTATCAATATATTTTTTTATTTATATACATCTATCTATCCATCTATATATCCATTTATCTATCTGCCTATCTATCCAACATTCTATTCATCTATCTATCTATCAGTGTCTCTATCCATCATATATCCATCTATCAATCAATATTTTTCTCTATGTTTCTATTTGTTTGTTTATTTGTCTATATATTTGTCTATCTATTTTTTTGTTTATCCATCTAGCAATCTATCTATCTATATGTCTATCAATCTATCAATCTTTATATATATCTACTTGTCTATCTATCTATCTGTCTATCTATCTGTTTATCATTCTGTCTATCTGTCTGTATATCTATCTGTCTATTTTACTATCTATCTCTCTATATGACTATCTATCTATAGTCTATATATCTAACTATATAGATATCTATATATCTATATATCTATCTATCTATCTATCTAGCAATCTATTTATCTATCTTTCTATATATCTATCTTTCTATCTATCTATATTTCTATTAATCAATCAATCTGTATGTCTATCTGTCTATCATTCTAATTATTTATGTGTTTGTATATCTTTCTATATATCTATATGTCCATCTTTATGTATATCTATATATCTATTTTTTTTGTCTATTTATCTTTCTAATTATCAATCTATTAGTCAATCTAACTATCTATCAATCTAACAGTGTGTCAATTTATGTGTCTATCTAATTGTATATAAATATATCTATATGTATATCTATTTATTAATCTAACTATTAGTATATCTATATGTCTATCTTTATGTATATCTATCTGTCGATTTATTTGTCTATTTATCTCTCTAATTGTTGATCGATTAGTATATCTAACTATCTAACTATATATCAATCACTTTGTGTATCTATTTATGTGCCTATCTATTTGTATATCTATTTGTCTATCTAGCTGTCTGTCAATCTCTCCATTTATCTATCTATCTTTATATATATATATATATTATTTGAGATATCTATCATTTTATCTATCTCTTTATATATCTTCTTATCTTTCTCTATATCTATCTGTGTGTCTATCTATCTATCTGTCCATCCATATGTCTATCTATATATCTATATGTTTATAGATCTATTTATCTATCTATCTGTCTAAATATCTATATTTATATCTGTATATCTATAAATGTATATATCTGTATATTTATATCTATATCAATTTGTTTATCTAACTATCTATATGTCTATTTGTTTATTTATCAAGGTGTCTATCGATCTAATTATCCATCTGTCTTTAGATCAATCTATATATCTATCTATTTGTCAATCAATTTATTTATCTATCTATTTATCTATTTGTCTGTCTATCTATCTAATTATCTATCTAACTATTTGTCAATCTTTTTGTCTATATACCTATCTAACTATTTGTCTATCTATATATTTGTCTATCTATCTATCTATTGATCTATCAATCGATCTATTAATCTTTTTATATTTCTATCTATCTATCTATCTCTATGTCTTTCAATTTTTCTAACTATTTGTCTATATATTTATCTATTTATTTATATATATCTCGGTCTATCTATCTATTTATCTATTTATTTATCTATTTATTTATCTATTTATCTATGTATATATCTATATTTCTATCTATCTCTCTCTCTATCTATCTGTCTATCAATCAGTTTATCTATCTGTCTATCTATCTATCTAACTATCTATCTTTCTATATATCTATTTATCTATCTGTATGTATATATATCTTTCAATATATCAATATATTTGTCTATCTATATGTCTATCTATCTATCTATATGTCTATCTATCTATCTATATATCTATCTATGCATCTATCTGACTATCTATTTATCTATCTATATGTCTATCTATCTATATATATATATATATATTAATATATATGTATATCTATCTCTCAATCTATCTATATATTTATCTGTTTGTATATCAATCTATCTATATGTCTATCTATATGTTTATCTATCTATCTATCTATCTTATCTATCTATCTATCTTTCTATATAAATATCTATATATCTATCTATCTATATGTATGTTTATATATATTTCAATCAATCAATATATTTGTCTATCTATATGTCAATCTATTTGTCTATCTAATTATTTATCTATCTATTTATTTGTCTATCTATATGTCTATCTATATGTCTATCTAACTATCTATCTATATATTTATTTATCTATATATCTATCTGTCTATATATCTATATATCTATCTATATGTTTGTCTGTCTATCTATCTATATGTCTATCTATCTGTCTATTTTTAGTCTATATGTCTATCTATTTATCTATTTATTTATATATATTTCGGTCTATCTATCTATTTATCTATTTATCTATGTATATATCTATCTATCTCTCTCTCTCTCTCTCTCTCTCTCTATCTATCTGTCTATCTATCTGTCTATCTATCTGTCTATCTATCTGTCTATCTATCTGTCTAACTATCTATCTATCTATCTATATGTCTATTTATCTATCTGTATCTCTATATATCTTTCAATATATCGATATATTTGTCTATCTATATGTCTATCTATCTATCTATAAATCTATCTATTTATCTATCTGACTATCTATTTGTCTATCTATATGTCTATCTATATGTCTATCTATATATATATTAATCTTTATGTATATCTATCTCTCCATCTATCTATATATTTATCTGTTTGTATATCTATCTATCTATATGTCTATCTATCTGTCTATCTTAACTATCTATCTATCTTTCTATATATATATATATATATCTATATATATTTATCTATATGTATGTTTATATATATTTCAATCTATCAATATATTTGTCTATCTATATGTCAATCTATTTGTTTATCTAAATATTTCTCTATCTATCTATTTATCTGACTATCTAATTATCTATCTATATGTCTATCTAACTATCTATCTATATATTTATTTATCTATATATCTATATGTCTATATATCTATATATCTATCTATATGTTTGTGTGTCTATCTATCTATATGTCTATCTATCTGTCTATTTATCTATCTATCTATTTGTATATCTATCTGTCTATTTTTTGTCTATATGTCTATCTATTTGGCTGTCTATATGTCTATCTATCTATTTATCTATCTATATGTTTATATATTTATCTATCTGTCTATCTTTTTATCTATCTTGGTTGTCTATCTCTCTATCTATCTATTTATCTATTTATCTATGTATATATATATAACTATCTATCTCTCTCTCTCTCTATATATCTGTCTATCAATCTGTCTATCAATCAATCAATCAATCTATCTATCTATATATCTATTTATATGACTGTATGTCTATATATCTTTCAATATATCGATATATTTGTCTATCTATATGTCTATCTATCTATCTATATATCTAACTATTTATCTATCTGACTATTTATTTGTCTATCTATATATCTATCTATATATATTAATCTATATGTATATCTATCTCTCTATCTATCTATATATTTGTCTATTTGTACATATATCTATCTATTTTTCTATCTATTTGTCTATCTATCTTATCTATCTTTCTATATATATATATATATATATATATCTATATATCTATTTATCTATATGTATGTTTATATAAATTTCAATCTATCAATATATTTGTCTATCATTATGTCAATCTATATGTCTATCTAATTATTTATCTATCTATCTATTTATCTGACTATCTATCTGTCTATCTAACTATCTATCTATATATTTATTTATCTAAATATCTATCTGTCTATATATCTATATATCTATCTATATGTTTGTCTGTCTATCTATCTATATGTCAATCTATCTGTCTATTTACCTATCTATCTATTTGTATATCTATCTGTCTATCTATCTGTCTTTCTTTCTGTCTATCTATATGCTTATCTATCTTTCTTTCTATTTATCTATCTGTCTATCTGTTTGTCTATCTGTCTGTCTATCTATCTGTCTGTCTATCTATCTGTTTATCTATCTATCTGTTTGTCTATCTATCTGTCTTTTGGTTTCTCTATCTGCCTATCTATATGTCAAACTTTCTATCTACATGTTGATCTATCTTTTTATCTATTTATCATTCTATCTATATTTTTGTCTGTCTATCTGTCTTTATATCTATACTCATCTTTCTATCAATCTATCTATCTATCTATCACTACTAAAAAATATGATAATACCAACTAAAATACCTACCAAAAAATTTGGTCGGTAATTACCCACCAAAAACTGACAAGTTAGCGACCAAAAAAGTGTATCGAAAAAAAAAATTTTCTGCCGACTAAATTTGTGACCAAAGACCTACCATAATTACCGACCAAATGTTTTTGGTCAGAAATCAGTCCACAAAGTGGTTATCGAACAGTTTACCGACCTAACAACCTATTACTATAATTGGTCGGTATCATGTTTTTTCAAATTATTTTTATCTTCGTACTTACCAACCATTAAGGATGAAATATATAGGTTGTTATTTACGAATCAAATCACGACCAATTTAGAGATCTAAAAAGGCGCATCAGAGAAAAATACTCTCGACTAAATTCCCAACCAACTATCGACAAAAAGATATTTTGTCGGGATTATGGTCTGTAAATTAGGAGGGAAATAGCAAAAAATATTCTCGAAAGATTACCGATGATTTAACGACCAAAAATATATGACCAATAAAAATGGTCAGTATAATATTCATCCAATATATTTATAAGGTCATAATTACAGACCAAACTACCGACAGAATATTTATGTCGATAATTACTAACCTTTTCATGACTGAATACCCACCATAAATCTCGACCAAATGTTATTGGTCAGAAATTGGTTAGTAAATTAGGATAGAAATAGCTAATAGAAATTTGTTGACTAATTACCGACCATTTAACAACCAAAAACATAGTAACATTAAAATTTGTCGGTAAAGTGAACTTCCAGATCCTTATAAATTTTTTATCAATGATCATTTACTGATCATAATTTTGGTCAGTTATTTTATTGTTTTAATTTTTTGATTTGAAAATTAATTGCTAAGTCATTTAACCCTAAATCATAGAAACTCCATCATTTTTCCGAATCAGAGCTGACTGTAAGCATGAAAAATAAAAATTTTAATCTTACTTCTAAATCCAGGTAAGTTTTTCTTTGTTCTTCTCCTTCAAATTGCTTCCACACATCTTTGTCTCTCTAAATTATATATTTCAGAATTTTGTTTTTTAGTAAATTCGGGTATTAGAGTTTTTTTCTCCTCCTAATTTCTTAATTTTTGATTCATTTTTTTAACCTAACATTATTTCGACTCGACACGATTAATTAAACTATGATTTTTTATTTTTTAAAATTTGTTCATCTACAGTTTATATTTTTAGGTTTTTAGTGATTTTAATTTCAATTACATTATGTTTTCATCCGAATAAACTTAATGCTGATGGTTTATATTTGTATAATCAAATGACATTATGTATATATGTCTATACTTTAATAAATATTATGATATATGTTAAATCAAACTTTTAATTAATGTTAATCTTAAATGTCTATAACAGTATATATAAACTTTTATAAATTTATATAATCGAATGATATTATGTATAAATGTCTATACTTCAATATATATAAATGGATCATATTATAAATACACATTGATATGTTTATATAAACATATAATGTTTATAAATATCTATACAAAATTTACATTAAACTATCCATTTATATATTTTCTTATATAACAATTATGTAATATTAAAATATAATACAATTTTGTAAATATTTATATTATATATTTTTTTATATAAATATAGAATATTTATAATGTTTATATAAATGTGATATATATACTATATAGTATTTATAAAAGTGTTACAATTAAATATAATAATATTTAAGTAACATTTATAAAAATATTTTATTCACAAATATTATATAGATACACATGTTTAATTATATAATCATATGACATTTTATATAAATGTATGTATAACTATATTTATAATAAAGTTAACTACTTTTATAACTATATTTATAACTTTATATAACTAAATTTTAACTATATAATAATATATAACTATATGCATAATTCTATATAACTATATTTAAAAAAAATATATACTATATGTATACTAATATATAACTATATATAATTATATTTTACTAAATTTATACCTTTATAAATGTTAAATATAATTATATCCTGAAATACATATATATTTATAATTATTTGTATAACTATATTAAAATATTTATATAAATATGTAACACTCTATATAATGAAATATAATTATATTTGTAACTATATATACATATATGTATTCATATAATTAAATTAAAATATTTGTTTATAATGTTGTATATATTTATGTATAACTACTTATCACTACTTGTATAAATATATTTATATATAACTATTTGTTTAATTATATATAACTATTTATAACTATCTATATTATATGTTAATTAATTTATAACTATAAATAATTGTATCTTACTATCTGTATAATTTAAAAGTTGTATGCATAATAATATTTAAATATTAAATTTAAAGCTTATATTTAATATATATTTATATATAGTAGTATATAAAAAAGTATTTTACTATATCTATATCTATACATAACTATATGTATAAATATATAAAATTAAATGAACAAATATATAAACCTGCATGTAAAAATATATGTTTAACTATATGTGTAACTATATATATAATCAAATGTAACAATATTTATAATTAAATGTATAACAACATACAAGATTTTGTTAAACTATATGTGTATAACTATATATATTTGTATAACTAAATAAATGTCTATATAATTATTTATAACTATATTTGTAATTGTATATACATTTATGTATTAATATAATTAAAGCAAAATATTTTTTTATAACGTTGTTTATATTTCTGTATAACCACTGATAACTACTTGTACTAATATATCAATATATAACCATTTGTTTTATTATATATAACTATTTATAACTATATATATTATATGTAAAATAATATATAACTATAAATAATTGTATCTTACTATGTGTATAACTTTAAAAGTTTTATGCATAATTATATTTTAATATTAAATTTGCATTTTATATTTAATATATATTTGTATATAGTAGCATATAAAAAATTATTTTACTATATCGATACCTATACATAACTATATTTATAAATATAAAAAATTAAATTAACAAATATATAAACCTACATGTATAAATATATGTTTAACTATATGTGTAACTATATGTATAATTACATGTCACAAGATTTTTAATTAAATGTATAACTACATACAAGATTATGTTAAACTATATGTGTATAACTATATATAAATATTTGTATATCTAAATAAATGTCTATATAATTATATATATATATATTTTTAATTGTATGTATATTTATATATTAATATAATTAAAGAAAAATATTTTTGTATAACATTGTTTATATTTATGTATAACCATTGATAATTATTTGTACTAATATATATATATATATATAACTTTATATAATTATATATATTATATATGTAAAATAATATATAATTATAAATAATTGTATCTTACTATGTGTATAACTTTAAAAGTTTTATGCATAATTATATTTTAATATTAAATTTACATCGTATATTTAATATATATTTGTATATAGTAGTATATAAAAAATTATTTTACTATATCTATACCTATACATTTAACTATATGTGTAAGTATACGTATAATAAAAAGTAATAATATTTATAATTACATGTATAACAACATAGAACATTATTTTATAAATATTTGTATATGTATAACAATATTATTTGTATATGTATAACATTATTTTATAAACATTTAACAACATTATTTTAACATTATTTATAACTATATGTATAACAATATTAAACTATATGTGCATTACTATATATAAATATTTGTATATCTAAATAAATGTCTATATAATTATATATAACTATAATTAGAGACAATTGTTTTGTTAAATAAAATGATTTTTTTAACTAGTATGGAAGATGATCATGAATGGATGTACAAGGGTTGAATAGTGAATGGAATGTTCTCTAATGAATGGGGGGATAAAGCTGATGAATATGTTGAGTTTGCTTTAAGGCATCATGAGTGTGTGAATGGTGGTACATAAATAAGGTATCCTTGTACTATAGTTAAATGTCAAAATAAAAAGTTTTAGAATGTTGAGATTGTGAAGATGCATTTGTATAGAAATGGTTTTGTTGTGGATTATTATGTTTGGATATATCATGGTGAGAAGCAAGTCCACCAGAGGTGTTCGAGTTCAGTATGGGTGTCAGTAAGTGAAACTGATCAAATACTCTCGGATAATATTAATCACACTACATACCATAAAATGGTTTTTGATGCTCTGGGTCCTAAATTCAACCCGAATGAAGACCCCAATGCTGAGGCAAGGAATTTTTTATGACATGATTCAAGTAGGAGATAAACATGTATATGAGGGAAATTCTAAGCATACTCAACTTTCTGCAGTCATGAGGATGTTAGAAAAAAAGTGCAAACACAGGTGTTTGCAGGCATGGCTTGATGATATATATAAATTCATTCAAGAATTATTCCTAAAAGATAATCTGATGCCAACGGATTTCTACAATACGAAGAAGTTAGTTAGAGGCTTGGGATTACTCGTACAGGTCATTCATTGTTGTATGAATAATTTTATGATATACTAGGGCGATGATAGTGACCTTAACAATTGTAAAATATGTTGGCATGCTCGGTACAAGCAAAAGGTTATGGGTTTTGGAAATAGAATGTATATACATAAGTTGAAGGTACCGTATAACAATATGCACTATTTTCTATTAACACCAAGGTTGTAGAGATTGTATGCATCAACCGCTACGGCTAATTAAATGAGGTGGCATTTAGAGCATCATATGGAGGACGGTAAGATGTGTCACCCTTCTAATGCCCCTGCTTAGAAATATTTTGATGAGTGTTTTCCTGATTTTTCTTCTTAAGGACGAAATATTAGGCTATGTTTATTTGCTGATTGTTTTTAGCTATTTGGTCAATCTGGACAGTAATATTCTTTGTGGCCTGTGGTGGTGACCTGTATAATTTGCCTCCAGACTTATGTATGAAGGAGGAATTTATGTTTTTGACTATGTTAGTGCCCGAGCCTACGAATCCAAAGGAGAAGATAGATCTTTTCTTGCAACAATTGATTTAGGAGTTGAAAAATCTTTGGGTTGTTGGGGTTCAAACTTATGATATTTCCAAACGAGAAAATTTTTAGATGCACTCTGCCCTCATGTGGATCATAAATGACTTTCCATCATATTCTATGATATCTAGGTGGAGTACAACTGGTTTGTTGGCATGTCTGCATTATATGGAAGATTCTGATACTTTTAGATTAATTAAGAGTGAAAAATAGTCATGGTTCGATAACCATCAGAAGTTTTTGCCCATTAATCATCTTATCGACGTAACACCAAAGACTTCATTAAGAATAGAAATGTTACTAAACAATTCCTGGGGGTTAGATCTGGGGTTGATATTCTACAAGAATTGAATAATAGAGGGTTGAGGAAGGTGATAGAAGTTGATGCTGGAGTTGTGAATGCAACTATATCTAAGACTTGTGGGTGGAATAAGAGAAGTATTTTCTGGGATTTGCCCTACTGGTATAAACACTTGCTCAGGCACAATCTTTATGTTATACATATCGAGAAGAATGTGTTTGATAATATTTTCAATATAGTGTTTAACATTCTAGAGAAAACTAAGGACACTTACAAGTCGAGAGATGAGTTGAATAAATATTGTTACTGTCCTCAATTTACAAAAAAGCTTGTCACAATTAATACCCTGATGTGGCTTTTTTTCTGAATAAATCACAGAAGAAAGTTGTGTTGGAGTGAGTAATAAAACTTAGATTTCCAGATGGGTATGCTTCTAATCTAGGGAGATGTGTGGATGCGAACAAACTTAAGATTTTTGGCATGAAGAGTCATGATTGTCACGTATTTATGCTAAGATTATTACCAATTGCTCTTCGAGAATTCCTACCTAATAGAATATGGGAGCCGATAAGTGAGATTCCTTAATCCTTCAAACAACTAACTTCTTCTTCATTGACTGATGAGGAGTTAAAGAATCTGGATGAACAAATTCTAGTTATCTTATACAATCTTGAGAAAATAATTCCCACTAGTTTTTTTGACTCAATGAAACATCTTCTAGTGCACTTGCCTTACGAAGCTAGGATTGATGGTCTTATCTATTATCGTTGGATGTATCCTCTAGAAATGTAATATTAATTCATTAAACCAATTCTTTTCCTATATATATATATATTTATATATTCACAAAAATGACTTGTAAATTTCAATAATCTTTTTGTAGATACTAAAAAAAATAAAGTATGCAATAATGAATAACGCTCAAGTTTAGGGTTATATATCAATAGGTTTTATTATGGATGAGGCTGCAAAATTAGCATCATTCTATTTCAAAGAAGGAGATCCAACTCTTCCACTTAAGGAAAAGCATAATGAGGTTTATCTTTATGATAATGTGGATAATGATATGTTTGAAATTTTTAAGCCTTCGGGTAAAGCAATTGATGTTGAAGGGAAAAAGTATTTATCAGACTATGAATATACTACAGCTCATCTATATGTCCTAATGAATTGTCTAGAGGTTTAACCATTCATTGAATAAGTATTTCCTAATAGTCAAATGATATCTATTATGCATTATAATTTACTATTTCCTATCAATGTATCAATAATTTTTAATTTCTTTTTTTAGTGATTTTGTTACAAAAAAACATAAATAGTTTCTAAACATAAATGAAGAAGCAATCACTGTCGTGATGGAGAAAAAAAATGTTTCAATTTTTGAAAAATACATATGTTTACTTATAATGAAAATCACAAAATAATTGTATTATTCTAATATAAATTTATAATTATAATCCAAACAATCTACTTAATTTTGATTACATGTTCATAAGTGTGCAAATAAAATTTTCAATCATTATTTTCGAAGTATACCACGAGGTCCCCTAAGAGAGGTTAAAACTTACAATGGTTACCATGTGAATAGTTTTAAATTTTACAATAAACTGTATGGTAGCTACCGTGCAATAGACAATACAGAAGTATGCATTAAAGGATCCATATATAATGAAACTAAATATGACTATTACTGGGCTTTGGTCGAAGTGATCGAGTTAGAATTTGAAGCCTTCCAAGTTAAAAAACTTTGTTATTCAAATGTGAATGATTCAATCCAACACCACATATTAGTAGTGTTGTCCATCCTCGATATTAACTTGTTAATGTGCACGATAAAAAATGATTCAACAAGCATGAACCTTTTGTATTAGTAGTACAAGCATCATAAGTTTATTATTGTGAATATCCGAGTTGGACCAGTCCTAGAAAGGATTGGAAAGTTGTATGCAAGTTAAAAGCAATGGCTCAAATTGACATCCCCGCATCACCAAGAACTAATTTCATAGAACCAGCTTTTCAAAATGATGACAATTATGTTATAATCGAAGCTATGTTGGGGGACGAAGACGTCCTTTTAGTCACATCTTCTGAGATGGATACAAGTGGGGAAGTATATGTTGTTAAAAGTTTAAATGATTATGAGGAAGAAATGAGTGATGAAGAAGAGTTTGAAAATAATGTTACTACATTTGAAGAAGAAGACGAACCAGATTTGGATGATTCTAATGAGAATGAGTAGGCAATGAGTTTATGTTATTTTAATTGTTATTCATTTTGTTTATTTTCATTGCCTTATATGTTTTTACAGGTATGGCACGTGGATGAGGTTGAGGCCACATGTTGCAAGGTCGTATGAGTTATGGTATAGGTAGCATGGCCTTAGGTATGCCCAAAATAGGTAGAGGGTCATGGGTGGATGAGATACCAGATTAGATAGAGAGAGTTGTGAATGTAATGCATCAGGTGAATGATCCACATAATGGTCCTGAGATTTTGATGAATGATCAAGAGACGTGGGAGGGAGAGGATGGAGATGTTGGAGTCTTCCTAGAGCACCCTACAGACGAGACTTTCCCAATTGCTCATTTTGATCCGATAATTGATAATTCGTAAGATATAAAACTCAACAAATGATTTATCAATTTATTAATTTATTTCTTACTTGCTAAAAAATTTTTTGTTACGGGATGAAGTTAGAGCCATTTGGTTCTATTTATAGAGTTCCAAAGATAATTTTCAGAAAATCCTTTAAAAGTAATGGACATAATTGGAAGTCACTCACACATAGAGACTAATTGATGATTTGGAGAGAATTTAACGTAAATATTACTACCTAAAAATTTTTACATCTTTTATTTATTCATTTGTTCACTGATTAAAAATTGTTTATTTATAAATGCAGAAAGTTTACAGGTGGACACAACCAAAGGAGTCGGTCAAAAGTGTGTTCTACTAACATGCTGGTAGTTGGTATAAAGACACCGTGTATGAGATCAAAAATAAATGGCTGAAAAAAAAGAAAAAGATTCAAGTGTCCTAGATCATGTTTTCAAGGAGTGGCATAGCATATGGGAAGATTCAGATTATAGGAAGAGGTGTGATAAACAGAGCGGCAATCCTCGCTCAGAGCACACTCAGGAGGGTAGTGGCCTATCTACACACACTTGTGGATCTCGCTCTATGCGTAAGCATGAACGAGCATTAGTATTATTTCTAATTTATACTTTTTATGTTTATTACATTGCAAATTGTGTTCAATTATGACAAAATTTCATTTCTCATAAGGAAATCTTTTTCAATATAATTAACGTATGTATTGTGTGTAATTATAGACATGCAAGGTGGGTAAGAAACCAAGTGCTCCTCACTTATTCAGACACACACACACACACAAATGCTCATGATGATCAGACTTTCATTAATCATAGATCTCATGCAGCAAATGTAAGTTTAACTAAAAAGAATTAATTTTTTTAGTCTGAATATAAATTGAAATACTTTTCATACATTTTTATTAGGCGAGATATGAGGAATTGTTAGCTGCTATGATTCAAGCATATTCCCAGTTTACTTCAAGTTCATGTGAAGGTGCAATAGGTAGTTCTCATTCACCAGCTCCACCAATTGATGCGAATCAGATTTGGTATGTGGCTTTTGATGACAAAAAGAAGATACCCATCTATTGCATCGGATTGTTGAGATCATCATTCTACTCGCATAGATGACCAGACTATGAAGTTGAATTTTCAGGACCAGTTTCGAATTTGGTCTCGAAGATGGAGGAATTTACGGACGAGATGTGAACTTTGATATAGTTTTAGGTGGCAGATATCGAGCAATGTATGAATGACTATGAGGATGATAAGGATGAGTTGCGTATGCATTTTGATTGGCTTACAAAAAAGTTTCAGGAGGGAGGACTATAGTTCAACCTTGATTATCTACCTCTAATTATTCGGCATAATGATCCAGCTACAGCTTCTACTCCATCACCTACTGCAGCACTTGCAGCAACCACATCAAGACTAGCAATAGTAGACAGCTCTATCCTAGTACCTGACATCTCACCATATGGACCAGAAACATCGCAGCATAATGATTATGAAACTAGGTTCGATGATTGAGAGTATTACACACATTTTTTTTAATTCCTTAAACTTTGATTTTGGATTTTAATTTTTTATTTTATCTTGATGTTTTTAATATATAAATGCAGTATATATAGTTGTTTGCTTGAGTTATTTGGAATTTTATTTTGTTGTTTTATCTTTAAATGTTTCTGTAGGAACTGAATCATAACTTGAAGCAAAATGGTTTTTTTGTGTTTTTTAATTCAGTTTGTGTAGCAGCTATAAAATTACTACTAAAAAAATTTGTTGGTAATTATCGACAAAATTGTGACCGAACCAACCAAAATTTTTAATTATCGATGGTTGGTAAATGGTTACCAAATGGTCGGTAATCCTTTTGGAGATCAATTACCGAGCAATGATTTTAAAAGATTTTGGTCGATTTTTTATCCCAATTTTTTAGGTTTTTATCGACTGTTTTATGACCATTTAGTGACCAAATTATTTTGGTCAAAAAGTAGTTGGAATTTAGTTGGAAATTATTTGTCGGCAAATGGTCTCTAAATTTTCGGTAATTAACGACCATTTAGAGACCATCTACTGGCCTAATTCTTTTGGTCGGAAAATGGTCGGAATATAGTCGAAAATTATTTGTCGGTGATTGGCATGTAAATGGTTGTTAATTACCGACAATTTGGAGACCATGTACCTACATTATTTATTCGGTCGGTAAATTGTAGGAATTTAGCCGGTAAATTATTGTCGGCAGAGGATTGGTAAATGGTCAGTAATTTATCGACAGATAGTTTTTTTGTCGGTAAAAGATTTAGCGACGAGCAAAATTGTGACTACTTTTTTTGGTACGTAAATGGTCGCTAATTGGTTTATCGACCAAAAAACACCGAATTACAAACCAAATATTTGGTCGAAAATATAGTGATTTTTAGTAGTGTATCTATCAGTATAGGTTTCTGTCTATCTTACTATATGTCTATCTATCTATCTTACTATCTAATAATATTTCTATATATATATGTCAATCTATCTATCTATTTATACATCTATCTGTCTATCTATCTATCTTTCTTTCTATCTATCAATGTGTCAATCAATTTATCTATCTATCTGTTTATCAATCAATCAATCAATCTGTCTATCATTCTGTATATCAATCTTTCTATAAATTTGTCTATCAATATGCATATCAATATATATATCAATATATCTATCTATCTATTGATATATCTGTCTATCATTCAATCTGTCTATCAGTTTGTCTATCTATCTATCTATCTATGTATTTGTCTATTAATCTATCTATCTATTAGTCTAATTATTTGTTTATCTATATGTTTATCTGTCTTTCTATATGTCTTTATATCTATCTGTCTATATATCTGTCTAACTATCTATCCATCTTTCTATCCATTTATCTATCTATCTATGTATCTATATATTTGTTTTTTTATCTGTGTGTCTATTTGTTTATCTATCATTCTATCTATATGTCTATATATCTATCTTTCTATGTATATGTCTATCTATCTATCTATCTATCTAACTATCTGTCTATCTATATCTATGTGTCTATCTGTCTGTCTATCTACCTATTTATTAATCTATCTATCTATCTATTTGTCTGTCTATCTGTCTATATATATATATATATATATCTATATCTATCAATATGTCCAGCTAAATGTTTGTCAATCTATTCATATTATTGCCTATTTGTCTGTATGTCTGTCATTCAATCTATTTGTGTATCAATCTGTCTATTTGTCTTATCTATATGTATATCTATCTATTTGTCTATTTATTTGTGCATATATCTATCTAAATATTTATCCAATAATCTATCTAAATATTTATCCAATAATCTATCTTTCTATCTAACTGCATGTCTATCTATCTATCTATCTATGTTTCTTTTTGTCTATATATATGTCTATCTATATGGATTTCTATCTTTCTATTTATATGTCTATCGATCTATATATCTATCTATTTGTCTATCTATCTATATACCTATCTATTTCTATATTTATCTATCTATCTATCAATATGTCTATCTATCTCACTACAAGAAAATGTATGTTTTGATATAAAATTAGCTAGGAAAATTTTTCCTAGCTAATTTGTAAGGGATTAGCTAGTTAATAGCATGAGATGTAATATTTTACATTGTAATACAAATTTGTGATGGATTTGTGATGGACTAGAGGTCAAAATTTTTGATTGAAAAATGTCTTTGCCTAACATTACCGTAATTTTTTGCGTAAATAATGATGTCATTTTTAGCAACGAATTTAGTGATTGATTTTCTCTAGCTAATTAGAATGAAACTAAATCTAGCGATAAATAATTATCTTAAAAATTTTTTTATGATTATTTATTAATTGTAAGCTATTAGTTCTTAAATAAAAATTTTCACAAAATATATGCATTTAGATATGGAATTTTTCCTATCTATTTGGGTTCTGGATTATTTCCAACACTAATCTATACTAATTTATTTTTTTTATTTTTTATATATTATTTATTTTTATATTTGATGTAATTTTGTAAATTAAAAGCTTTTCATGGTCTATGAATGATGGATCCTTTAAAGGCACATTCTCCTCATATAATTATTAATATATAATATTATAAATAAATAATTTCAATAATATATAAATACGAATAAAGATTAATATTAATAAAGACTAAAATAACAATTTTAATGATTATAAAAATTTAAAATATATATATACAAAATTTTTTAAAAAAATTGTTAATAATGAAATTAAAATATTTGTTTTAGAAAATATTAAATAATTAATTCTATAAGTATAATCATTTTTAAAGATATTTTATTAAATAATGAACATACATAAAAATTTATTCTAGTAAAAATCTAAAATAATTAATTGTATCATTAAATAAAAAATATTTACAAAAATATCTAAATTAACGAATAAACAAGTAATTATTTATATTATTTAAAGTACAAAAAAATATTTTTATAATTAAATGAAACTTTAAAAAAATAATTACTAAAAGATTTGAAATTTTTAAATTATAAAATAAAATTTCAATTTTTTTTATAAAATATAAAAGGAAATAAATTAATATTTAAAGATAAATACATAGATATTTTAATTAGATAAAAAAAATTTATGAATAAAAAAAATATCTCTATGTTGTTATTAAAAGAATACTTTAAGGGTTTTTTTTAGGGTTTAAAAAGAGTTATTTAAAATATTACTAATTATATTTTTTGTTCGAAAAAAAATAAAATTAGCTCCTAAGTTTAATTGAATTCAAGTTTTATTTTTTGCCCTATTGAAATTTTAATTGATAAGAATTAAACAATTGAGTAAGATTTTTTTATTAGCTTTTAATATTCCATTTTTATTAAAATAATAAATATAACTTTTTGTAATGATCTTCTCACTTTAAATAATTTTTTGAATATTATAAATTATAAATTATATCAAATAATATAAAATTTTGTTTTTAATATTATTTCATATTATATTCATAAAAAATAATATAAATTCTTAAAAATTTAACACCTTTATATATATATATATATGAAATACTTTTTTATAATATCATATTAATATTTTTTTATTTATGAAATAATACTATAAATTTATCCACAAACTATAAATAATATGAAATGTTAAAATTTTTGTATAGTTATGCATTTATATAATTTATTTATGGTTATATTAAATAATATGTTAATGAAATAATATGAAAATTTAATTACCAATTATTAGTTTTCATGGATATTAGTAATATTTTTTTTCTTCATTTTTATAGTCATTAATAAATTTTTTTATTTCTGAAATTAATTTCATTAATTAATAAATTTCATTAACTATTAACCTTAAATTTTGTTATATATTAAATAATATCATTTATGGTTAAATAAAATTGTTTTTAATTTTTTAAATTTTAATTAATAAATTTTTATTATTTTATTTTACTTTTTAATTTTTGTCACTTTTTTTTCTATATATTTACATCCATTTTTATCATTTTAGTTTTCTTAAAATATAACACTACAAGAAAATATTGATTTAGCTAAGAAATTTTAGCTAGAAATCAATCCCTAGCTAAATTGCGGGGGAATTAGCTAGGGAATAGCAAGGATTTTATGATTTTTCTTTGAAAAAAAAAATGGTAACGAATTAGTGATAGAAATTTTTTTGTAAATTCTACTCAAGAAAAGCGGGGAATTTGACTACGAATTTAGCGACAGATTAGCGATGAAAAATTTTCGTAAATTCCACTCAAGAAAAGCGGGGATTTTAGCGACGAATTAGCAATGGAAAATTTTGATAAATTTCACTGAAGAAAAGCTGGAAACTTAGCGATGAAATATCTCATGCTAATAAAAGCCTGAACTTAGCGATGGATTTAGCGATAAATTTTTTCTAGCTAATAAAATATGGATTTAGCTACGGATTAAGCAACAAAATTTCCCTAGCTAATAAAATCCATAAATTAGAGATGAATTTAGCGATGAAATTACTCTAGTAAATAAAATCCTTAATTTAGTAACGGATTTAGTGACGGAATTTCCCTAGCAAATAAAATCCTTAATTTATCGACGGATTTAGCGACGAAATTTACATAGCTAATAAAATCTGTAATTTAGCTACGGAATTAGCGACGGATTTTTCCTAGATAATAAAATCCGTAATTTAGCTATGGATTTAGCGACATATTTTCTCTAGCTAATAAAATCCGTAATTTAATTATGGTTTTAGCGATGGATTTTCCCTAGCTAATAAAATCCATGATTTAGCTACAGATTTAGAAACCAATTTTTTATAGCTAATAAAATCCGTAAATTAGTGAGGTATTTAGCGACAGATTTTTCCTAGCTAATCAAATCCTTAATTTAGTGATAGATTTAGCGACAGAATTTTCCTAGCTAATAAAATTTATAATTTAGCGACAAATTTAGTGATGGATTTTCTCTAGCTAATAAAATCTATAAAATAGTGACGAATTTTCTCTAGCTAATGAAATTTGTATTTTAGCTACGGATTTAGCGACAGACTTTCTCTAGCCAATTTTTAGTTATTTAATTTTTTTAATTTATTATTAGTTTTAGTATTTTATTTATTTTTGTTTATTAAATATATGTTAATGGTCTATAGATGAGCAGTCCTTGAAAGATATATTTTCCTCGTAAAATCATAAAAAATTATATTATAAATAAATAATTTAAAAAATATAAAAATAAAAAAAATTCTACTAGTAAGGTCTAAAATATCTTTTTTTATACTGTATTAATTTTTAAAAAATTATACAAAAAAAATTTCTAAAATTTTAAATTAAGAAACTTAAAAATTTGTATTAAAGTAATATTAAATAATAAATTCAATAAATATAATAATTCTTTTCGATATTTTAAAAATTAAATTAATATATATTAAAATTCCTACAAATATAAATGTAAATTAATTCATTGTATGATAAAAATGAAAATATTTTCAAAAATATTTGAATTGACGAATAAACTAGTAAAAATTAATATTATTATAAGTAAAAAAAATTCTGATTATAGAAAACTTTTAAAAAAAATAAATAATACAAATTTTGAAAATCTTGAAATATAATAAAAATATAATTTTTTTAATAAAATTAAAAAAAATAAATTAATATTTATAAATAAATACATAGATGTTTGCTCCTAATAAAATTTATATGAATTAAATAATTGAATACTATTTTTACAATTAGCTTTTAACATTAAGTTTTTATTAAAATAATAAAAATAACTTTTTTTAATTATCTTCTCACTTTAAGTAATTTTTTGAATTTTAAAAATTATTAATGATATCAAATAATATAAAATTGTTATTTGATTTGAGGTACCATTTTATATATTTATTCTTCATCAACATATAATCAAAAATTAAGTTTATGCGTATTGATTCTATTATTTATTATTTCCGAAATTCTTCTCCTTTATTCACCATGGTTTGTTTGGATTGCATATATATATTTAATCGTATACATACTTCATGCATTTGTGATATAATGCATTGTCATTGTGTGAATTTTGATGGTGCACAGTAGGTATGCCAATTTAATAACTGCTTCAATATACATAACTATATACTGTATACAAAAATAGTATACATAAATATAAGTGTATTTTATATAAGTGTGTTTAAACATAACTATATCTATATAACTATAAAAATAGTATAGATAAACTATTTAAACATAACTATATCTATATAACTATAGAAATAGTATACATAAACATTTATTATACTTTATATGTAATTTATAAAAATTGTAAAAACTTATAATTAAAAATGCAAAAACATCTAATATTGGAATTTAAAGTATTTTAAATCCTATGGAATGTAAGTAATCAAACTAAGCACATCACAGCCCCTGAATGAGAGTGCCCTAGGATCATGATAATAAACCCTCGTGCAATGTAGTTATGTAGATAGATAGATAGATAGAGAGATAGATAGATAGATAAATAGACAAAAAGATAGATATACAGATAGATAGATAGATAGATCAATAGAAAGAAAGATAGATAGATATATAGATAAATAGATAGATATATAGCAAGATAGATAGATATATAGATATATAGATAAAAATAGACAGATAGATATAGAGACAGATAGACAGATATATAGATAGACATATTTATAGATAGATAGTTTGACAGATAAATATTTGATTGATAGATAGAGAGATAGAAAGATAGACTGATAGAGAAATAGAGAAATAGAGTGATAGACAGATAATAAACCCTGAATGAGAGTGCCCTAGATAGAAAGATATGTAGATAGATAGATAGATAGAGAGATAGATAGATAAATAGACAAAAAGATAGATATACAGATAGATAGATAGATAGATCAATAGAAAGAAAGAAAGATAGATATATAGATAAATAGATAGATAGATAGCAAGATAGATAGATATATAGATATATAGATAAAAATAGACAGATAGATATAGGGACAGATAGACAGATATATAGATAGACATATTTATAGATAGATAGTTTGACAGATAAATATTTGATTGATAGATAGAGAGATAGAAAGATAGACTGATAGAGAAATAGAGTGATAGACAGATAAGTCGATAAACAAATTGACATATAGACAGATAGACATATAGATAGATATATAGATAAGTAGATATGAAGATAGGCAGAAATGTGGAAAAAAATATAGAAAGAATAACAGATAGACATATAAACTGATAGATAAATATATAGATAGATATTAGAGAGATATAAAGATAGACAAATAGACAAATAAAAAGGTAGACAAATTGACAGATTGACAGATGATAGATAAACAGATAGATAGATAGACAATTAGATAGGTAGATAGAAAGACAGATAGACAGACATACAGATAGATATATAGATAAATAGATAATCATATAGACTAAAAGATGTATAGACAGATAGACAAATAGATAGATAGATAGATAAAGAGATTTACAGATATTTAGATAGATAGATAGACAAATAGACAGATAATCAAATAGACAAATATGTAGATAGAAAGAAAGATAGATATATAGATAGAATTATAGACATTTATATATTTAGAAAAATTGGTAGGTAGAAAATAGACAAATAGATAAAAAAACAAATATATAGATTGATAATTTGGCAGATAGGTAGATAGACAAATTGATAGATAGACAGATAGAATAATAGAAGGATATACAGATAGAAAGATAGATAGCTAGATAGATATACATATAGAAAGATAGACAAATAGATTGACAGATAGATAGATATATATATAGATAGATTGACAAATAGATAGATAGATAGATAGATATACAGATTGAAATATAGGTAGACAAATAGACAGACAAACAGACATATAGATAGATATATAGAAAGATAGATAGATACATAGTTAGATAGAAAGATAGATATATAGAAAGATTGATAGATAAACAGAAAGAGATATAGACAATTAAGAATAAAGACACATAGATAGATATATACATAGAGAGATAGACATATAGATGAGATAAACAAATAGACAAATTAATAGTTAAATAAATAGACTGACAGATCGATAGATAGATAGATAGATTGATAGACAGTCTAATAGATAGATACGCAGATATATAGATAAATATATTGATAGAAATATAGATAGATAGATTTATAGATTTTCTACTAGATAGATATATAGATAGATAGATCTATAGATTGAGAGATAGACATATAGAAAGAAAGAAAGATAGATAGGTAGATAGACAGATAAATAGAGAGATAGATAAAAAAATAGACATATAGTTAGATAGAGAGATAGATAGACCGATAGATAGGATGATAGACATTTAGTCATTTAGATACATAGACACATAGACATACACATAGACATATATATTGATATACATATAGGTAGATAGGTAGAAAGATAGAGAGATAGATAGGCAGATAAACATATGGGTAGATAAAGAGATGGAAAGAAAGATAGATATATAAATAGACAGATAGACATACAGATAGATATATAAATAGTCAGATAGATACATAGATAGACAAATAATTAGACAGATAGATAGATTGGTAGACAGATATACATTCTGATAGATAAATAGATATATAGGTAGATAGACAGATAGAAAAATATATAGATAAAAAGATATACAGATAGACAAATAGATAAATCGATAGATTACATATAGATAGATAGATAGACAGATAGAGAGGTCGAAAAGTAAATAGGTAGATAGATAAATAGATAGATAGATAGATAGACAAACAAATAGATAGATAGATAAATATAAAGATAGATAGATAGACAGATAGAAAGTTAAATAGAAAGACATAGAAACAGAAAT